>NW_024121388.1:2711012-3015099 GCF_016745375.1 Pimephales promelas | reverse complement strand
CGACAGTGGTACCCCTTACGTTTTTTTTTGGGCGAAAAATTAAGTTTCTCCAATCTCTCCCAAAATTCTGATAGAGGGCCATGAGACTTAGACCTGAGTGCAAAAATGGAGGCTCTAGCCCTTCCAGAGCTGAGATATCGAAACTCAAAAATTCGGCCCGAAAAAAAAACGACAGTGGTACCCCTTACGTTTTTTTTTTGGGCGAAAAATTAAGTTTCTCCAATCTTCCCAAATTCTGATAGAGGGCCATGAGACTTAGACCTGAGTGCAAAAATGGAGGCTCTAGCCCCTTCCAGAGCTGAGATATCGAAACTCAAAAATTCGGCCCGAAAAAAAAAACGACAGTGGTACCCCTTACGTTTTTTTTTTGGGCGAAAAATTAAGTTTCTCCAATCTTCCCAAATTCTGATAGAGGGCCATGAGACTTAGACCTGAGTGCAAAAATGGAGGCTCTAGCCCCTTCCAGAGCTGAGATATCGAAACTCAAAAATTCGGCCCGAAAAAAAAAACGACAGTGGTACCCCTTACGTTTTTTTTTTTTGGGCGAAAAATTAAGTTTCTCCAATCTTCCCAAATTCTGATAGAGGGCCATGAGACTTAGACCTGAGTGCAAAAATGGAGGCTCTAGCCCCTTCCAGAGCTGAGATATCGAAACTCAAAAATTCGGCCCGAAAAAAAAAACGACAGTGGTACCCCTTACGTTTTTTTTTTGGGCGAAAAATTAAGTTTCTCCAATCTTCCCAAATTCTGATAGAGGGCCATGAGACTTAGACCTGAGTGCAAAAATGGAGGCTCTAGCCCCTTCCAGAGCTGAGATATCGAAACTCAAAAATTCGGCCCGAAAAAAAAACGACAGTGGTACCCCTTACGTTTTTTTTTTTGGGCGAAAAATTAAGTTTCTCCAATCTTCCCAAATTCTGATAGAGGGCCATGAGACTTAGACCTGAGTGCAAAAATGGAGGCTCTAGCCCCTTCCAGAGCTGAGATATCGAAACTCAAAAATTCGGCCCGAAAAAAAAAACGACAGTGGTACCCCTTACGTTTTTTTTTTGGGCGAAAAATTAAGTTTCTCCAATCTTCCCAAATTCTGATAGAGGGCCATGAGACTTAGACCTGAGTGCAAAAATGGAGGCTCTAGCCCCTTCCAGAGCTGAGATATCGAAACTCAAAAATTCGGCCCGAAAAAAAAACGACAGTGGTACCCCTTACGTTTTTTTTTTTGGGCGAAAAATTAAGTTTCTCCAATCTTCCCAAATTCTGATAGAGGGCCATGAGACTTAGACCTGAGTGCAAAAATGGAGGCTCTAGCCCCTTCCAGAGCTGAGATATCGAAACTCAAAAATTCGGCCCGAAAAAAAAACGACAGTGGTACCCCTTACGTTTTTTTTTTTGGGCGAAAAATTAAGTTTCTCCAATCTTCCCAAATTCTGATAGAGGGCCATGAGACTTAGACCTGAGTGCAAAAATGGAGGCTCTAGCCCCTTCCAGAGCTGAGATATCGAAACTCAAAAATTCGGCCCGAAAAAAAAAACGACAGTGGTACCCCTTACGTTTTTTTTTTTGGGCGAAAAATTAAGTTTCTCCAATCTTCCCAAATTCTGATAGAGGGCCATGAGACTTAGACCTGAGTGCAAAAATGGAGGCTCTAGCCCCTTCCAGAGCTGAGATATCGAAACTCAAAAATTCGGCCCGAAAAAAAAAACGACAGTGGTACCCCTTACGTTTTTTTTTTGGGCGAAAAATTAAGTTTCTCCAATCTTCCCAAATTCTGATAGAGGGCCATGAGACTTAGACCTGAGTGCAAAAATGGAGGCTCTAGCCCCTTCCAGAGCTGAGATATCGAAACTCAAAAATTCGGCCCGAAAAAAAAACGACAGTGGTACCCCTTACGTTTTTTTTTTTGGGCGAAAAATTAAGTTTCTCCAATCTTCCCAAATTCTGATAGAGGGCCATGAGACTTAGACCTGAGTGCAAAAATGGAGGCTCTAGCCCCTTCCAGAGCTGAGATATCGAAACTCAAAAATTCGGCCCGAAAAAAAAACGACAGTGGTACCCCTTACGTTTTTTTTTTGGGCGAAAAATTAAGTTTCTCCAATCTTCCCAAATTCTGATAGAGGGCCATGAGACTTAGACCTGAGTGCAAAAATGGAGGCTCTAGCCCCTTCCAGAGCTGAGATATCGAAACTCAAAAATTCGGCCCGAAAAAAAAACGACAGTGGTACCCCTTACGTTTTTTTTTTTGGGCGAAAAATTAAGTTTCTCCAATCTTCCCAAATTCTGATAGAGGGCCATGAGACTTAGACCTGAGTGCAAAAATGGAGGCTCTAGCCCCTTCCAGAGCTGAGATATCGAAACTCAAAAATTCGGCCCGAAAAAAAAAACGACAGTGGTACCCCTTACGTTTTTTTTTTTGGGCGAAAAATTAAGTTTCTCCAATCTTCCCAAATTCTGATAGAGGGCCATGAGACTTAGACCTGAGTGCAAAAATGGAGGCTCTAGCCCCTTCCAGAGCTGAGATATCGAAACTCAAAAATTCGGCCCGAAAAAAAAACGACAGTGGTACCCCTTACGTTTTTTTTTTGGGCGAAAAATTAAGTTTCTCCAATCTTCCCAAATTCTGATAGAGGGCCATGAGACTTAGACCTGAGTGCAAAAATGGAGGCTCTAGCCCCTTCCAGAGCTGAGATATCGAAACTCAAAAATTCGGCCCGAAAAAAAAACGACAGTGGTACCCCTTACGTTTTTTTTTTTGGGCGAAAAATTAAGTTTCTCCAATCTTCCCAAAAATTCTGATAGAGGGCCATGAGACTTAGACCTGAGTGCAAAAATGGAGGCTCTAGCCCCTTCCAGAGCTGAGATATCGAAACTCAAAAATTCGGCCCGAAAAAAAAACGACAGTGGTACCCCTTACGTTTTTTTTTTTGGGCGAAAAATTAAGTTTCTCCAATCTTCCCAAATTCTGATAGAGGGCCATGAGACTTAGACCTGAGTGCAAAAATGGAGGCTCTAGCCCCTTCCAGAGCTGAGATATCGAAACTCAAAAATTCGGCCCGAAAAAAAAACGACAGTGGTACCCCTTACGTTTTTTTTTTTGGGCGAAAAATTAAGTTTCTCCAATCTTCCCAAATTCTGATAGAGGGCCATGAGACTTAGACCTGAGTGCAAAAATGGAGGCTCTAGCCCCTTCCAGAGCTGAGATATCGAAACTCAAAAATTCGGCCCGAAAAAAAAAACGACAGTGGTACCCCTTACGTTTTTTTTTTTGGGCGAAAAATTAAGTTTCTCCAATCTTCCCAAATTCTGATAGAGGGCCATGAGACTTAGACCTGAGTGCAAAAATGGAGGCTCTAGCCCCTTCCAGAGCTGAGATATCGAAACTCAAAAATTCGGCCCGAAAAAAAAACGACAGTGGTACCCCTTACGTTTTTTTTTTTGGGCGAAAAATTAAGTTTCTCCAATCTTCCCAAATTCTGATAGAGGGCCATGAGACTTAGACCTGAGTGCAAAAATGGAGGCTCTAGCCCCTTCCAGAGCTGAGATATCGAAACTCAAAAATTCGGCCCGAAAAAAAAACGACAGTGGTACCCCTTACGTTTTTTTTTTGGGCGAAAAATTAAGTTTCTCCAATCTTCCCAAATTCTGATAGAGGGCCATGAGACTTAGACCTGAGTGCAAAAATGGAGGCTCTAGCCCCTTCCAGAGCTGAGATATCGAAACTCAAAAATTCGGCCCGAAAAAAAAACGACAGTGGTACCCCTTACGTTTTTTTTTTTGGGCGAAAAATTAAGTTTCTCCAATCTTCCCAAAACTCTGGATTCTGATAGAGGGCCATGAGACTTAGACCTGAGTGCAAAAATGGAGGCTCTAGCCCCTTCCAGAGCTGAGATATCGAAACTCAAAAATTCGACCCGAAAAAAAAACGACAGTGGTACCCCTTTCGTTTTTTTTTTTCGGGCGAAAAATTAAGTTTTCCAATCTTCCAAAACTCTGGATTCTGATAGAGGGCCATGAGACTTAACCTGAGTGCAAAAATGGAGGCTCTAGCCCCTTCCAGAGCTGAGATATCGAAACTCAAAAATTCGGCCCGAAAAAAAAAACGACAGTGGTACCCCTTACGTTTTTTTTTGGGCGAAAAATTAAGTTTCTCCAATCTTCCCAAAACTCTGGATTCTGATAGAGGGCCATGAGACTTAGACCTGAGTGCAAAAATGGAGGCTCTAGCCCCTTCCAGAGCTGAGATATCGAAACTCAAAAATTCGGCCCGAAAAAAAAAACGACAGTGGTACCCCTTACGTTTTTTTTTTTGGGCGAAAAATTAAGTTTCTCCAATCTTCCCAAAACTCTGGATTCTGATAGAGGGCCATGAGACTTAGACCAGAATCCAGAGTTTTGAGAAGATTGGAGAAACTCAAAATTTCGCCCCCCCGAAAAAAAATGACAGTGTTACCCCTTTTGTTTTTTTTCGGGGGGGCAAAATTTTGAGTTTCTCTGATCTTCTTGAAACTCTGGATTCTGATAGAGGGCCATGAGACTTAAACCTGAGTGCAAAAATGGAGTCTCTAGACCAGGGGTGGGCAAACTACGGCCCGTTAGGCTGTTTAATCCGGCCCGTCGAGTATTTAAAAAATTGTCATAAAGATTGCATTCTGTGGCGAGTGGAGCGTGGTTCAGCGATGTCTGTAGCGGGAGAGCGAGGACGGAGCCGAGCGGTAAGCCGGCCGTGCTGACAGAGTGGGGAGAGAGAGACTGCTCGTGCACACTGTCTAGAGAGAGAAAACGCTGGGCTGCAAGCCGTATTCAGTGGAAAGAGTGTTGCTGCATTTGTGACCTGAGAAGCTGTATCCAGCGGGAAGAGTACTGTTTTATATGTGATTTATTTTTGAAATATTCTGAATTAATTTTGTGAGCGCGAGTAAGCGCTGTGGGGAGAGAAAGTAACTCAATAAAGTGCACGAGCCCCAGTATTCGCCGACCCTGTGTCTTCTTCCATCACCCATTCACCGAACCAACCTCCCCATCACACATTCATTTTGCCTTTTTCCTGCAATACTTGAATAAATCAGATCATATTTCATTCAGAGCAGTTGTGGCTGTGCTGCGGTGTGTCACGTATGAAGCAACGCGTCACCATGGAAACCTTACAGTGACTAAATATCGGTTGCATTGCAAAGCTCACGCTGCAGAGTCTGACCGTTTTTTTTTTTTTTTATGTACGTGTAAAATTAACAATGAGTGGACCAAAGAAAAGAAAAGTGGACAGTGAGTGCCGCGTTTTTAATAAGGAGTGGACAGCTAAATATTTTTTCACCGAAGTCCGATCAAAGGCCGTATGTCTTATTTGCCAAGAAACCATTGCAGTTTTCAAAGAATACAACATCAGCCGCCACTTTTCCACCAAGCATGCTAATTATGCTAGCAACCAGTCAGAGCAAGAAAGGAAGGCTACTACTCAGAGGTTAGCAGCCAATTTACAGGCTCAGCAAAATATTTTTCTACTATTCAGGAGTCAAGTACCAAGGCAAGTTATTTTCTGGCATTCAAATTAGCAAAGGCCAACAAGCCTTTCTCCGAAGGGGAGTTTTTGAAAGAATGCATGGTAGAGACTGCGAGTCTCTTGTGTCCAGAGAGCAAAAACAAATTTGAACAAATTAGTTTATCACGGAGAACAGTGACCCGCCGTATACAACTCATTGACGAGGATTTGACCAGCGACTTGAACAAAAAAGCCGAGTCATTTAAGTTCTATTCGTTAGCACTGGAGGAAAGTAACGACATAAAAGACACCGCGCAGCTCTTAATTTTTATCAGAGGGATTGATGATAATTTTGAGATCACGGAGGAGTTTTTGGCCATGGAGTCCATAAAGGGGACAACACGCGGAGTGGACTTGTATGACGTCATCGAGAGGCTTAAGTTACCATGGTGTAAACTTGTGAATGTCACCACAGATGGATCGCCAAATTTGACAGGAAAAACGTCGGGCTTCTGAAAAGAATCCAGGATAAGGTGAAAGAAGAAAACCCTGAGTTGGATGTAATTTTCCTGCACTGCATAATCCACCAGGAAGTCCTGTGCAAGTCTGTATTGCAGTGAAGGTAGTCGTAAAGCTCATAAACTTCATTCGAGCAAGAGGACTTAACCATCGTCAGTTCATTCAATTCCTCGAAGAAACTGATGCTGATCACCAGGACTTACTGTACCACTCTAATGTCCGTTGGTTAAGTTTGGGGAAAGCATGTCAGCGAGTGTGGGAGCTCAAAGGGGAGATAAGAGATTGGAGTTAATGGGGAAGGCTGGGGATTTTCCCGAGCTGAGCGACATCGACTGGCTTTGTGATTTTGCATTCGCTGTGGACATATTGGCACACATGAACGTGCTGAACGAGAATCTACAAGGGAAAGATCAATTTGTGCATGACATGCATGCAAATGTGAAAGCCTTCAAAACCAAATTGACTTTATTCTCAAGGCAAATTTCAAACAACATGTTCGCTCATTTCCCCACACTAGCGACATCTCAACATGCAAAGAAATACAGCAAATCACTGGATGTCCTGCACAGAGAATTTTGCCGTCAATTCTCTGATTTTGAAAAAATCGAGAAGTCACTTCAGCTGGTGTCATGTCCCCTGTCACTGGACTCTGAAACAGCACCGAATCCTTGAAAGTGGATAAGTTTTATGCTTCACTTAATGAAAACAAGTTTCCAAACATCCGACAGTTGGCACAGAAGATGCTGGTGTTGTTTGGCTCTACTTACGTGTGTGAGCAGACGTTCAGCGTGATGAACATCAACAAAGCATGCCACAGATCCCAGTTAACTGATGATCACCTGAGATCGGTCCTAAGAATTGCCACAACGAAACTGACACCAAACTTCGATTCGCTGGCAAAAAACAGCACTGTTCTCACTGAAACTAGGTAGGTAGGTTGGCTAATCTTTACTTTTTAGGTATTGAGTTTCATATGTAATTTATAACTAATATCCCAGCGTTGGCACGATTGAATCATTGACATTTCAGCACTCCTTGAAAAGACAGCGACTTAAGCGCTAGAAGGCTCCTTGTTGCACGTTAATGTTTTTTTTTCCTTTTTTTGGAAACTCACAGAGAAAAAAAAAATGTTTGTAACCACTTGTATGCCTGATTAGTTTTCAATTGATTTTTTTTTAGTTTTTCATTTGATATTTAGTTTCTTTGCTCCTCTGTATTTGTAGATGTCTCTTGGACTGCTTCCGGTTACCGACCTATCGCCTGGCTTTCGACTACGCTCCGGACCAACGACTACGCTCTGGACCAACGCATGATATCATTCTGTTATTCTAAGTTTATACTAATCATGCTGCAGTTTTGTTGTTTGTCACTTTACATGCTCAAACTCTTTAAAGCAGAACTGATTCTGATTGTCTGTCAATGTTTTTATCATTTTTTATTGTTTTTATCAGCTGGAAAAAAAGAATTCTGAAAGTGATTCAAGCGATATCGTTCCTCTGTGCCGTTATCATGGACTCTGCTATTCTTTTACATTAAGAATGATTGTTTACAACTATATCTTTATGGTTACAGATATCGTCCTTAGTGTGAATGGGCCTTTATTCTGCAATATTGCATGTTGTACTTTCTTCTGTTCGTAGTAATTTAAGTAACAAACACAGATGTGACCACAGCATCCTCTAGTTGTTTACATCACATCAGAGTTCCTTCTGGCGGTGCAAATGCGAGCAGGAAAATGTCCCTAGGGGAAATGTAGTTCTTGTGGAACCGTCCTAGAACTACTGTACCTGGTGCAAAAGTCCCAAATAAAACTGCACCGAAAAACACAAAATCAGAAATCCTGACTGAAACATTTAAAGGAGTAGTTCACTTTAAAAAAAAAAAAACTTGCGGATAATTTACTCACCCCCATGTCATCCAAGATGTCCATGTCTTTCTTTCTTCAGTCGAAAAGAAATTAAGGTTTTTGATGAAAACATTCCAGGATTTTCTCCATATAATGGACTTCAATGGGAACCAAACGGTTCAAGGTCCAAAAGGCAGTTTCAGTGCAAACTGTTCAAAGGGCTTTAAACGACACCAGGCAATTAATAAGGTTCTTATCAAGCGAAACGATCTCTCATTTAATAAATAAATAACAGTTTAAGTTTTATAAGCTCAAATGCTCACCTTGCTCTGTTCTGTGACACGCGTACGTGACTCTCCTGTCCTTAAAAATGAACAAATCTTTTTTGTGTCATTTGGTTGATTCAACGGACGAAATGAACGACTTGACTCGGAAAAAGATTTGTTCATTCTGATAAACAAGTTCGAACAAAACGATAACGATAATTATCGCGATATCATTTTTCTTGATAAAACGATATCAAGAGGTCGATAAATGTTCAATAATGTTTAAGCGCCAAAAGCTGAACGAAACTCATTTAAACCGCGCGCCACACGGAACAAACGGCAGCGCGAACTCACGCAGACGCGCAATCTGATCGTGTCCCTCACGAGATTCAGATTCTGACTATGCGTGCCACGATACAGTCAGAATCTGAACTGATACTGAATCCATTTAGCCTACCATGGATTTACTGTAAGGTTAGCCTAGTAATATTAACTGCACCATGAAATGTGGGATATACAGTACATATTGAATTGTATAATATTATTAATGTAGACAATGTATTGAATGACTAATGGAATATAAGTACAGTATTTAATAATGTATTTAACAGTTAGGCTACTGTTTTTCATACAAATACCACAGAAACCATAAAGTTATGCCATGATAGTGAGGTGCTAAGTTATAGGCTATGCCTGTTTTTATCTGTGGTTATCATGATCTGAATACATGATAATGACCAATGGTTTATTTTAATAAAACTCAAACAGTCAGAATATTACATTTTACCAAATAAAAATTTGGTCGTTATATTTAAAAAAAACAGATGTTACTGTTTTTGTTAATGAACATAAATTTAACATTAGCTGTCAAATATGCACTTTGAGACAAAACATGAATATTTTGAATATTGAATATTTGAATTTGCCAAATTTTGAATATTTGACCATTTTAAAATTGCAGCCTGCACTGCAAACTGTGCTGATGAAATATTTTTCTATTCAAATATTTATTTAAAGGAATAATGAAAAATGTTTGAATGTTCTACCTCACATTTGTGAAATGTTCTCTTGTTTGGCAAGTGTCTGTCATGATATGTTCTGACAATAAAGAGTAGTTTAAAACCACAATTAACTTTCACTTAGGAGCAAAAAATCAGCCTTTAAACTTGAAAGAAATAAAGATTTGACATTTATCATGATAATTATCGATATCGACTGATATAAAAAAAAATTATCGTGACCATTTTTTTGGGCCATATCGCCCAGCCCTACCGTTTGGTTCCCATTAAAGTTCATCATATGGAGAAAAATCCTGGAATGTTTTCATCAAAACCTCAATTTCTTTTCGACTGAAGAAAGAAAGACATGGACATCTTGGATGACATGGGGCGAGTAAATTATCAGCAAAAGTCTGTTTTTTAAAGTGAACTACTCCTTCAACTGGACAGACGGTTTTAGGAGTGATCCCCGTATTTCACAAACATGCACGTCACAATCATTTAGGGAATCACTTCTGAGTGTGTTAATTCCAAAACATTGCAGTGTGTACATTACATGGCCAGCATGATGGAATTAATGCATGAAAGACACAAAAAATTAAAGTTTACACTGCTTACACTGAATCAAATTCAGCCATTCACACAAGAAGAAATAGGGAAAGAGTTTAGAGTGAGTTCTGGATGTAGAAAAGATCAAGTTTTAGTGGCAACAGTTAGAGAAGGCCCAGTTTGATCAAGCTGATTTAAATGAATTCGAGACAATCACACCAGATGTAGAGAGATTAGAATTATAGGACTTTAATAGAGGAGTCCCGTCCATGCATCACCGCAAAGCCAGAGATAGAGACTGAACTCAATCACAAACCCACACAGGAAGTGATTAGATCAGAAACAGAGGTCAGGAGCAGGAGACGGAGATTAGACGGGGGTTTGCCACTCATTTCTTAAGCACTATACCTCATTGGACGACCCTTGGCTGTCAAAGGAGTCGGATGATTTAAGGGGAGTAGCTGATTTGCTGTTTGTCAGCCAGGGTTTATCATAATTTCGGATTAAATGTTGGGGAGTCTGTGAGAAACAATCGCACATGGGGTAGCAATAGAAAAAAAGAAAAGAAAGACAATACAGGAAACAATTATATATCGACAAATGATGATGGGATAGTCAATGGCTCTGTTCCAAATCCTAGTGAGCTCCCTTTGTAGGCAGCACTTTATGATGTCATAGATGCAGATGTTTACGCTGCCTTTCTGAAATATTGTTACATTCCATATCAACAATGAAGTGAGATAAATATGAACGTAATTCATTCACTTCTGAAAAAAATGTATAACATTTTTTTTAACAACATTTTTGTGTGCGCTATGTATTTTGTCTTGAAGCTTAGAAAAATACCAATAGCAAACCAAGGAAAGTCTGTTCACTCGTAGGGCTGCAACAAACGATTATTTTGATAATCGATTATTCTAACGATTATTAGAACGATTGGTCGATTATTTTGCCAGTTAATCATTAAGTTTGGAACGATTATTCAGCTTTTTCAATTAGTTAAAACATTGAGTTATAGATATTCTTACTATGATCAGTTCAGCTTTTGAAATAGTTGTTTTAATGAAGTTTGAGCCAACTAAACAGGTCATTCTCTTTAAGTTTTCAGATTTCAGTCCAACTCAAATCACACACATAAGCATTGTTTAATAGGACCACTGCTTTTCTTAGATTTGAAACAGGAAAAGGGTCATTACTTCAGGAAACAAAGAATGGTAAAATATATTAATCTGCAAACCATTATTATAAATATAAAATTGCAATCTTTTTTTCATGACAACTGAGCTGACCGAGACGTTCTCATTCAACTTTTAATTTACAGAATGAAAAAGAAAAAGTAAATGCCATGATATTCTTCCTAACAACTCCTTTTGTAAGTCTTCATGATTATGGAACAAAATACAGGCGAGTGATACGACTATAATAGTGTTACAATAATGAAAACAGCACTGACTCCTAAGCTCGATCAAGCTTTATTCTATGCTAAATAAATCATCACATTACTTTAATTATATTATTATCGATAATATTATTACTATTATTAGTAGTATTGCATTATCTAATAAAGAGATTTACGTTACCACTCCAGCTGGAGAACACTCAGTTCGGATTCATGCAAAATGATTGAAGCGTGTTTCAGTATTTGACAAAACTCACTTGAAATGAGCTGTGACTTTGATCCGTGTGCTGTATGTATTATGTATTAATCATTGTAGAGCGTTCTGAACCAATCAGCAAGATCTGACAGCAAGGCAGCTCACTAGGTTCTGGAACCGAGCTTAATGATTGGCGACAGGAAAATGTGACAAAAACATGGAGCAGTTCCGGGTTTCTCTGCAACCCTATCATGGATAAGCGTACCTTGGGTGTGCTGGCGCCCGATGGGTTGGGTTGTGCGGGGCAGCTGTGGCTGGAGTTGGATCTGTTAGGGGAGGGGCCTCTTGAGGAAGGCCGTGACCTTCGACCTCTGTAGCGGAAACTGGCCATCACCTGGGTGGTGCCTTCTGGGAGAATAAACTTCTCGCGCAGCTCCACGTTGGTTCTGCCCTTTGCTGGAGGAAGAGCACGCAGTTTAGAGAGAGACGCGTGACCACACCAAAACCTTCAGCGCCAGTTTAAAGAAACAAGCTCTTCATCTGAACATCTGGGGTTCAGTCCAACTTACGGTCTATGTACAACATATGTGGTACACTCTTAAAAATGAAAGGTTTGGCATCGATGCTACAGAAGAGCTTTAGTTCCCCAAATAACAGTTTTCCTTAAATAACCCTTTTTTTTAGTGTGAATGACATTAAAAAAATCTGAAGAACATTTTTCCACTATAAAGAACCTTTTGTGAAATGGAAAGATTCCTCGTAGGACTGTAGATGCCAATTAAAAACCTTCATTTTTAAGAGTGTATCGTCGATTGAAAAAAAAAAATCTGTAAAATGATCTATATCAATTTAATCACCGTACCATATAGTACTGTGAAACATTTTTGGTTTGTTTGAAATTATTCAAGTCAAAATTATTATTATTTGTAATCAACAATCAAGCCATCATTTATGTTGTTCATAGAGCTCTAAATCAACTTTAACTTTAGTTTCAATTTTTAAGGAACTTATTTTTGAAAGCCAAAGGTTCTGATCTTAGTTATGAAGGTATCATTGACCGGGTTGGGGATTGATGAGCAAAACACACTTCAGTGTTTGATGTAGGGAATGACTTGCATGCATTTCACATCACTGGCAAAATAATAATGATAAAAAGATGATGAAAACTGCATACAAATAATGCTGCAGTGCATACAAATATATTATTGTATAGGGTTAAAGGAGTAGTTCACTTCTAAAAAAAAAAAAACATTTGCTGATGATTTACTCGCCCCCATGTCATCCAAGATGTCCATGTCTTTCTTTCTTCAGTCGAAAAGAAATTAAGGTTTTTGATGAAAACATTCCAGGATTTTTCTCCATATAATGGACTTCAATGGGAACCAAACGGTTCAAGATCCAAAAGACAGTTTCAGTGCAAACTGTTCAAAGGGCTTTAAACGATTCCAGACGATGAATAAGGGTCTTATCAAGAGAAACGATCGCTCATTTAATAAATAAATAACAAAGTTTAAGTTTTATAAGCTCAAATGCTCGCCTTGCTCTGTTCTGTGATGCGCGTTCGTGACTCTCCTGTTCATCAATTCGTTCATTTCGTTCGATTAATGAACCAAATGACCCTTATTCATCGTCTGGAATCGTTTAAAGCCCTTTGAACAGTTTGCACTGAAACTGTCTTTTGGATCTTGAACCGTTTGGTTCCCATTGAAGTCCATTATATGGAGAAAAATCCTGGAATGTTTTCATCAAAAACCTTAATTTCTTTTCGACTGAAGAAAGAAAGACATGGACATCTTGGATGACATGGGGGCGAGTAAATTATCAGCAAACGTTTTTTTTTAAAAGTGAACAACTCCTTTAAGTCCTAGACAACGCATTTTAGAAAAAAAAAAACGTTAGGTTTCAAGTTCATCACTTTGATGAGTTAATCATATCTTGCATAGATGAGATTGTCAAGCAAGTTTCACAGAGCTCCAGTAAACACATGCAGAGAAAGCGAGAGAGGACACATGACTCAAGACCTCATGCTAAACAGTCCCAGACAGCACGATGGAAAGGGAAGCGTGAGATTAATGTTAATGAGAATACCATTCAAGGATCACTGCAGCACACACACACACACAGGGATGCACACATACCACTGGGATTGAGCAAGGAGAGAAAGTGTGAGAGTTGCCAACCTATAGGAGACTGAGTAATTGAAGAGTTTGATTCCGAGCGCAACATTTTACTCCCGTGGTGGTGAACTAGAAGAAACCATAATTGGGTTCACTAACAAAGCAGCAGGAAAAGGGAAATTCTGAAAGAAAAGCTTCATGGGAAGAAACCGGCAAGCTTTAAGAATCTCAGAAACAGCCAATCAGAGTGCAGGTAGAAAAGATTCAGCCACAACACATTATTACACCCTATGAGCATATCCATCAGCATGTAAATATAAATGGACACTAAACTCTGGATTTACTATGCATACCCAGACAGCAACATAGATGCGTTGAATCCACATGCACCAGATGTGGGCCGCATCTGGGCCGACACTACGTTGGTGTCTGGGTGGGTTCTGTTCCAAAGCCTCGTGAGCTGCAGTGCTTTCTACGGCCTACACTGGCAGTCTTGACTGAGATCAACCTCACAAGTTACTAGATCCCGACCGATAAATGATTTTGAAGGCCGATACCGATACAAATATTTTGGGGTTTTAAAATCCGATATGCCGATATATCGGATGATATTTTCTTCTTTTTTTTTTCGAAACGCGCAACAAAACATTAACAGATTTCCCTAACATTAGTTATTTGTAGTTATTAAAATATTATGATCATGTATTTTAAAAAGAAACTTTTTTTCTTTTATTGTCACAACAGAACAGACTGATGATAGTGGCATTAGATAGCTTTGTTATTAGCTAGTCTATAATGAGCCATAATTTAGCAATGGATGACGTCATACTACAAAGTGTAAAACATACATTTTCAATATAACAGGCCGAGGAGAGATGATGCGTCTCATTGCTATAACTGTCACGCGCTATTAAAGAAATACTTCAGTCACATTGTCAAAAGTTAAAAGGACAGTCAGTCAACTACACTGTAACAACATAACGTAATTATTACAAGCTAATTCTGCTTCACTCTCGGCTTATTTAACAGCAGCAAAACTGGACATGACAAACCTGCCGGAACTACTTTCCCTGAAAATAATTGCACACCTTTAGAACGTTCTCAACCAATCAGAATCAAGCATTCAACAGCCCTGTAGTATACAACAAGGTCTCTTGGCAGTATTGATAATAAAACTACCTTCACGTGGGAATGCGTCTATGATGTGTTAAAGCTGCATATATAGGAAACTCAACTAGGTTTTGGAACAGAACTGTTGAAGCAAAACACTTTACAAATAAATTGAAGAATTGAGTTATTCACGATGTCAATGCCATTAAATCAGCCGGCTGAACACCACGGGCTGAAGTTAAAGTGTCTGGACGTTACCTCTGCACGGGTCATTTTTCACCAGGAACTCATCCAGGGCCATCCAGCCCCCGCCGACCCGCACCATCACCGTACTGCGCAGGATCCGCACCAGCCGGAGCTGCTGGGAGTCTCCAAACTGGACACGGACAGAGAGCAGTCATTCCTCCGTGATACGGTCATGTTTATCAGTGACACACACACACACACAGCAGAGCAACGTCAGAAACCTCGGCACTATAACACCGTTAAACGTGGGTGATTAAAACCTCAACAATCTCAGTCCAGTTAGACTATACTTCGGTTTATCGCCTCGTTTCCTTTGTTGCCCTGCTGAGCGATTTGATTTAGACAAAACCATTTTTGATATCGACACAACATTGGTTTCATTCCAGGAGATGTGAAATGAATGGTCAATCCAACTGGGTTCATGTGTGGCTTTGTGCTAATTTAAGACTCACCGTGAGAGAATATTGAGTGTGGTGGTGCTGGTCACTGTATGTCAATAAAAGTGCATAAAGTCAGTCTTTCTGTGTTTTGTTGGCTGATACTATGGTAGTTCTAGACCATATACTGCCCCCTGCAGGCGTGGAGGAAGCATGACGCGAAAGATTTCCATCATAAACACTATTATTCACTAGAATAGATATACTTGATTTGTAGATATATTTATCACCTGTGATTACTTCTAAATTCAAAAGTCTAAATTCTTATGAAAATTCTAAATTCTTATGTCTTTATTACATTTCTCTCTCTAGTTTTTAAGCATAAACAAATATTTTATTTTAACAACATTATATACAAATTTTTATTATGGCTGTCAAACGATTAATCACGAGTTTACATAATATGTGGGTGCACTGTGTATAATTATTTTGTGTATATATATATATATATATATATACACACACATGCATGTATATTTAAGAAAAAAATATTATTTATATATAAAATACTTATATTTATATATAATATAAATTATATATAAATCTATATACAGTATATACATTAAAATATTTCTTAAATATATACAAGCATGTGTGTGTATTTATATATATAAAATAATTATACACAGTGCACCCACATATATTATGCAAACACAAACTTTTATTTTAAATGCACAGCCCTAATTTTCATATAATTGTTTATTTTAAAATTAGGTGGGTATTACTGATATTACACTGAGTCTTCATCTCATATGAGCAATGTTGGCTAAGTTACTCTAAAAAAAATAATTTAATTACATATTCAACAGTGTAATTAGATTACTGTACTAATTGCTCTCTAAAAAGTATTGCATTATAACACTAATTACACTGCCCCATATCGACCTCCACCAGTTAAACAATACAGGGATAGACATGAAATTGCTCTTCTAATTGTTTCAGATAAATAATATAAAATTGCATAAATTATTCCTGAACTGAACAAAGTATTTAAAGGGAGAAGTTTACATTAAAAACATTAGACGTTAAAGTTTTATATTTGATTTGTCCCATAGTCTATAATACAGTATTTAAATTACATCAGAAGTAACTGTAATTAAATTACAGAACATCAAGAATAATCCCAGAGAAAAGTAATTACATTACAGTAATTAATCATGTTAAACGTTTGTCAGACATATACCGTCTGAAACTTTAATACGCTCTAAAAAGTGACTTAGTGCACATTTAAGACACAGTACAGTGATCAGTGTGTCCGCTAGGGTGCGCTACAGGTGTGGTCTACGCCTCTGTTTTCATACCAATAAGGGCACTGGAGCGTAGGGAACTCTACTGAACCCTACACAAGCTAAAGAAAACATCCAGCCAGATCATTTGATTGCAAATGATTGTTGCCAGTTGGATTTGGCCAAGGCATACAGATTTCACAGCACAGAAAATTATGGCCTCATGCTTTCTGTAAAAAAACGAAAAAGAAGAAGAAGAAAGAAAGCATACCATATGAGAACTTTTTCCACAAACCAACAATACATACATAAGTTGCACTGTCTAAAACTACAAAACTAACATTCTCATAGAGGATGCGTGTTCACACTGATGCTCGACTCCACCCACACACAATATGGAGTAATGGCTGAAATCGACTCGACATGACCTCTCCGGCCTGACAGCCCGCCGTTATTCAAGTGATACCGAGAATGAATCGATACCATTGGTGAATTTGGTGATTGGGAAGATGAATTTTGAAGCATGATCAGGAGAAATCAATAAGGATGACCATTACCAGGATACAGCTTTCCAAAACCGCAACGTGTAGATGGGGGGTTAGATTTTGATTGTCCCTGTTTGTTATAGTCTCGTCGGCGATTAAGGGATCATGTAAGCAGTGAACGAGACCAAACTGTCAAAAGAATGGTTTCAGTTGATGTGATATAAAGTTCTCAATACAAAGGAAGAAAAACGATAAAACCAGCTAAGAGTCACGGATCTTCCCTGAGAAAGCATGTAGCTCATGATTTTATGTGATTTATGTCGGGAAAACCATGCATCTTTCAGCTCAACATTTTTCCTGAAGCTTTAGCTTGTTTGAACACCAGCCACAACATGTGGTTAAAAGCAGGAGTAAGTCGCTGGCGTTGAAGGGGATTAGGCAGGTAGCAGAAGGCAAGCAGACTGTGCTGTGTTGCAAAGCTCTCGCAAATAATAAAGAGAAGCAGAAAGCAGCGCTGCGGGGAGAAATGTGTTTCAACTCAGAAGCAGATAGGTGATATAATAGTTGACTATAACATTAGCAACCTTTTCCTTTCTGGATTAACTACTGGCAAGATTTTAAAATGACTGCACTATACAGTTACCTAAATAAGGCCTGAATATGCGGATCAAATGTGATCACATGTTCTGTTTCAATGTGCTACAGCATGTTGACTGGAAACTATAAACAGCTGCAATTATTAATGTCATTTACCATATTGTTATTGGTCTTATCCACGCAAAAATCACTATTATCGAAAGGCCTCTCGTGGGGTATCGCTTTTGAAAAAGCTTTGGTTGTTCATTTTAATTTTAATTTCAAAAATGAAAATGCTGTCATCATTTACTCATTCCAAAGCTGTAAGACTTCCATTCATCTTCGAAACACAAATGAATATGTTTTAATAAAATCTGAGAGATTTCTGTCCCACCATTGACAGTCTATGCAACTACCACTTTAAAGGATTAGTTCACTTTTCAAAAAACCTTTGCTGATAATTTACTCGCCCCCATGTCATCCAAGATGTCCATGTCTTTCTTTCTTCAGTCGAAAAGAAATGAAGGTTTTTGATGAAAACATTCCAGGATTTTCTCCATATAATGGACTTCAATGGGAACCAAACGGTTCAAGGTCCAAATGAGAGTTTCAGTGCAAACTGTTCAAAGGGCTTTAAACGACTCCAGACGATGAATAAGGGTCTTATCAAGAGAAACGATCGCTCATTTAATAAATAAATAACAAAGTTTAAGTTTTATAAGCTCAAATGAACGAATCTTTTCAACGAGTCAATTTGTTTCGTTCGTTGAATGACCCAAATGATTTGGAAAAAGATTTGTTCATTTTGATGAACGAGTTCGAACAGGAGAGTCACGAACGCGCATCACAGAACAGAGCAAGGCGAGCATTTGAGCTTATAAAACTTAAACTTTGTTATTTATTTATTAAATGGTCGATCGTTTCGCTTGTTAAGACCCTTATTCATCGTCTGGAGTCGTTTAAAGCCCTTTGAACAGTTTGCACTGAAACTCTCATTTGGACCTTGAACCGTTTGGTTCCCATTGAAGTCCATTATATGGAGAAAATCCTGGAATGTTTTCATCAAAAACCTTCATTTCTTTTCGACTGAAGAAAGAAAGACATGGACATCTTTGATGACACGGGGGCGAGTAAATTATCCGCAAACGTTTTTTTTTTTTTTAAATGAACTACTCCTTTAATGCTTCAAAAAGTTCATCAGAAATATCTCAGATTTCATTAAAATATGTTCATTTGTTTTGAAAAGATAAACTAGAGTCTTACAGGTTTGGAACGACATGAGGGCGAGATAGTGATTTTTTGGGGGGGTCAACAATCCCTTTAAGGTGTAATCCCTGAGACAATAATTAACTACATGTACTTACTACATGCTTAGGGTTTGTTTTAGGGTTCGTTGCTTGCAATTATACACAATCTACTATTACTATGGTACTGTATGTACATGTAAGATGTATAACGGGGACACTGTGTTTTTTGAATTACACTCGAATTACACTCGAAACTACTCCCAAACATTTAACTTGCTTTAATTAATCGGTCTAATAATTACTCGCAACACAAAGGACATTAAGGACATATCTGAACTAGACACCATTTTTGTGTCATTTATTATCAGGGAAGTAGATGTTTCACTCTCTATTTGAGCTGGCTTTGGGAAAAGGGTTGAAAACGAGCTTAAATTTGCTTATCGGCTTGTGAGTTTAGGACAGCCTTAAATATTAGGGATCAGATAAAACAAAAAGGGCAGCACTGCAAATCTTTTAAAAGCTCAATGCATATATACCTGGTTTCCAAGGTAGAACTGATGTGGAGAAAAAAAACAATGAAAAGACAAACATTAGTAAATATCAGTTCACTTAACAATCAATTCTTTTGAAATCCATCTATCCAGCTTGTCTCCAGACTGGCACAGAAGAACTGTGTTTTTATGAACACCTTCATTATTCCCTCAGATTATGGGCGGTACCAGTGTGACCAAACGGTATGGGATCTGTTTATTAGGAGTGTCGGAGAGAAGTGGACCGGTGGAAAACCCTCACACTTGGAGACTGAGAAATGCAGCGGCACATAAACATGTCATGAAGTCATTCTCTTTGGCATCCACAGCGTCGGGACAAAGAGGTTTGTTTTGGGGACTGGTTTTAACGTGGGCCTGAGGAACACTGCCAACTTTCCAGTATTCATGTTTCCATCTTGTCCTCAAAACATTCCTTATGTCGGCTTTCATACTTTTCATTTCAATACAGCCTTTACTATATTGTTTACATCCAATTATGTATTTACTACCAGATAAACAACATATTTTTTTCTAGCATCGAGGTAATTTTTTACGATCACTTTGTTGTAAAATGATACTTTCACAGCCATAGTCCAGTGATCGTTTTGGGGATTGACTGACACAATGCACAGGTTTCTACATTTCTCTTGGCTTAGGGATCCATACTGAATCAAGTTTCATAAATATAAAGCTTTTTCTTGACTCATCTCCAAAGCATGAAAAACACGTCACTTACCCGATATTTGTTGGCGCCAATCTGCTCTACTTGGAAGCGCTTGGGACACTTGCACTTTGCAACTTGGCGAGTCACCTGAGCACATGAAGTCATAAATCAGAGTGAAAACGACTTCATGAAAGGTCATCTCTAACACTTCCAGTTGCTAGGTTTCCAGAACGCAAGCTGGTAACGTTTACCTCATCTTCAATTTTGTCAGCATCGGTTAAGGGTTTGTAGGCGTCTTTGTTGGGATGTAAAGCAGCCACAAACTCATAGTAGTCAATGTAACCATCGCCGTCCCGATCAAAGATGTCCGCCACGGCGCTCATCTCCAGACGACTGGTGGGAAACTCTACAGGAACAGAGAAGAGTGAGGGTAACGCCCCAAAGACTAAAAGGAGTAGTTCACTTTTGAAAAACACTTTTGCATCCAAGATGTCCATGTCTTTCTTTCTTCAGTCGAAAAGAAATTAAGGTTTTTGATGAAAACATTCCAGGATTTTCTCCATATAGAAAATGGCTTCAATGGGGACTTCAATGGGGACCAAACGGTTCAAGGTCCAAAAGACAGTTTCAGTGCAAACTGTTCAAAGGGCTTTAAACGACTCCAGACGATGAATAAGGGAGTCTAGAGTCAAAAACAAGTCTTTTTTGGTGTCATTTGGTTGATTCAACGAACGAAATGAACGAATTGACTCGGGAAAAGATTCATTCATTTTGATGAACGAGTTTGAACAGGAGAGTCACGAACGCGCATCACAGAACAGAGCAAGGCGAGCATTTGAGCTTATAAAACTTAAACTTTGTTATTTATTTATTAAATGAGCGATCGTTTCTCTTGATAAGACCCTTATTCATCGTCTGGAATCGTTTAAAGCCCTTTGAACAGTTTGCACTGAAACTCTCATTTGGACCTTTGAACCGTTTGGTTCCCATTGAAGTCCATTATATGGAGAAAATCCTGGAATGTTTTCATCAAAAACCTTAATTTCTTTTCGACTGAAGAAAGAAAGACGTGGACATCTTGGATGACATGGGGGCGAGTAAATTATCAGCAAAAGTTTTTTTTTTTTTTTACAAGTGAACTACTCCTTTAAAGAAGACACTGTTTGAAGTCTTTCCTTACTTGACGACAGGATGCCATCGATGAATTCCTGCCTCGTGACTTTGCCATCCTGGTCTTTATCAATACGACGGAAGAAGTCCATGACGCGTGATTTCTTGTGGTTCATCCAGCGCATGTAGCGTTTCCTCCATACGTCAAAGTCGAAGTTGGCAAACTCTTTCAGCTTAGAGCAGAAGATTGACATAACTGTTACTCAGAGAGTTACTCTTCTGGGTTTTTAAATGCAATATATAGAATTGTTTGGATTAGTTTCTTTTTAATCCACTTGCTGGCACTTATAGAACAGCAGAAATATGGCAGTGACCCTGTATACAACACAGCTGTGCTGAAAAGTGACACCGTAATGTAAACATTGTCATAATTCATCAAGGCCGCATCACCATTCCTGTTTTCTGTCCACAAATTTAAGTCAGATTTAAGATTTTCTAAGGATGACTACATTTGACACGGCTCAGATCTGAGGTCAGGTGTGCGTGTTCGACTGACCTCCTCTAGTCTGTCCAGAGCATCGTTGAGCTTCCTTCTCCTGTCCAGAGCCAGAAGCCACACTTGCTGCCACTTACTGACCAGCAGGTTCACTCTGGGGTTCTTCGTCTCGATTTGAGCCTGTGATGCTGCGGCGTACATGGTTTGTGTAGGAGATCTCTTTCCTGATGACCAAAAACAAAGGACTTAAACAAACAATCCTGAGAGAGTATGTGATTTTGACACAGCCTAGGTGTTTGTATTAACCCCCTGAGGACCAAAAACACGTCCCCGCGTTTTGATCATTTTTTTTTTTCACATAGCTGCAACATAGACTTAAAATAATGGTCATATAAATCAATACATGATTATAAACTATAAAGGGTCTTCTTTTTTGTGTGTACACTCTTATTAACATCAAAACCTTGTGTTTTTGTAAATTAAATAAATTAAACAGGGTGTGCTTTGAGCTCACTCATGTCTCCGCAAAAATATTTCTGAAATGTGTCCGAAAATGAACTGTAGCCTAACTCAATACTTGTCTCAGAGATACGAAAGATTTCTCTTTATGAAGCTGAGTCATTTATATAAAAAAGTAGGGCTGTCAAACGATAAATCGCTATTAATCGCATCCACAATAAAAGTTTATGTTTACATAATATATTTGGGTGCACTGTGTATAATCATTTTATATATTTAAATACACACACATGCATTTGAGAAATATTTTCATTGATGTACTGTATATAGATTTATATATAATTTATATTATATTTAAATATAAATATTTTATATATAAATAATATTTTTTTTCCTAAATATACAAGCATGTGTGTGTATTTATATATATATATATATATATATATATATATACAATAATAATTATACACAGTGCACCCACATATATTATGTAAACACAAACTTTTATATTGGATGCGATTAATCACGATTTATCGTTTGACAGCCCTATAAAAAAGCAACTTTTCTCAGTTGATGTAATCTGTTTGAAAATGGAGAGATATAAGTCTTTTTCCTTTCACCTAATTATATAGCGTATGACGTGTTAAAGTCTCGTGGACGCATATTTCATATGTTTTTTGTGGCCTTATTTCAGAAACTTTCTTTTTTAGCTTTTCAATAACCACACATAAAGAATATTCTCTCAAAAATACAAACATGTACAGTACATGTTGCTCACATTTTATGGTAGCCCTGTTTGTGCTAAATATAGTGTAATTTCACCTGTGCCATTAATATGTTTAAGCAACTTAAAAAATCACAAATGTCAGGCATGTCAGAACATCTCAAGGACCCCAAATACACCTTGGACCCCCTCTTAACGCACCTCCATATTTTTAAACATCAACCCTTACCCCAACCTAGATATCAAATCATGCTAAAACAATAGTATTGTTCAAGGAAGGCCAGCTTGGCTGCATGGACATTCATAGTAATGTGATTCAAAGACCATGTGATGCCTGTGACAAACTGAATTGAAACACTGGACTCACTGACTGATCGTCCTTTGTGCAGAACAGGGATCTGAGACTGCACCGGGGGGTCTGCTGTGGCTTTCCTTTTATGAGTTTTGGTGATTTTGTCCACATCCGGCTGTTTTCTGGTCATCTCTTCCATGAATGTCTTGTACATAGCAAAGACACATACAGTTTGTTTCTACAATTCACACTAATAAACCTTTTGATGTAATGACGCTATACTGAGCTCTTGATGGTACCTGGTGCTCAGCGATGAGGGACTTGACTTGCTCAAGCTCCTGAGGAAGAGGTTCCTTGTCTTTCTCTCCGAGTGTGGTCTCGGCCCACTGGAGCCAGTTCAGGAGGTTCTCCAGCAGTTCCTGAGTGGCCAGCAGGTCGGCCAGAGCACTGGAGAGTCTCTGCTGGTGCTGTCGAGCCCAGGCCGTCACCTGACATGGACACAGAGATCTGATGAGCCTACGCACACTGTGGACCGTGTCACCGTGTTTACACCTGGCATAGAGGGTCTATGGCATGCATTATGCTCTAACCATAACATATTTTTTCAAATGAGTTTTAATCACATGAAATCGCTTCAATCATACAAATAAAAAAAACTTTTTAACCACAATAGAAAAGAAAATCATAATTTTATACAAAAGCAACTACTTTTTTTACCATTTAATTGCACATTTCTTTTCGAAATTTGATAGATGTATATACTTGGAACTCATGCAAACCAATAAATAAGTAGATCCCTATCATTCCCAATCATTAGGCTAACTCATCCTCACTCTCATCCCATGGAAGAGCTAACTCTGCACTTTTCCTATTAGAGCTCGACCGATATTGGATTTTACCGATACCGATATTTAGGCCGATAACCGATTATTCAACCGATATTTTTGGGATATAAATTGGATACTGGATTTAAAACAAACATAACACTCCAAGTAAAACAGTGCTGAACTGAAATGTGCTAAATTAAATAAATAAATAAATAAAAATCAATATATTAAAATGAGAACTTTTACAGAACGAACTAATAATAAAAAGAAACTATAGAAAATAATTTAAACATTAAAATATTACAGGTCAAATATGTGTTGTTTTAGCTATATGCTATAAACATTTGTAAATTTTATTTGATAAATAAAGCTTTCATGAACTAAGCATTATGCAATATACGATATACAGTTTTACTGTATGCATTATTATTTGAGAAATACAATTGTACCTTGATTGTTCATTTTAGTTTATAGTACATAATAGGTAATAACAGAAAACTCAATTTAAAATGTATTACTAAATGTTGAAATTAACAAACAGTGAATAATACTTCTACAACACTTATTAACCTTAGTTAATGCTAAAAATGGAATGTTATTGTAAAGTGTAACCATTTCATATAAATCCAACGAGTCATGCTTAAAGATGGCCATATTTAAATAACTGCAAAGGCCATAGCATTAAAATTACATAAATGTAGACCAATAACCAATAATAAGTAGATCCCTATCATTCCCAATCATAACGCTAACTCATCCTCACTCTCATCCCATCCCATCCAATCAGAGCTCGACCGATATTGGATTTTACCGATACCGATATTTAGGCCGATAACCGATTATTCAACCGATATTTTTTAAATTGGATACTGGATTTAAAACAAACATATGGCTGTTAGATGTACAGTCTCTCGCTTTATTTGCTTCTCTTTTAGAACACTTGATGATTATCTAAATCAAAATAATAATATTGAAGCGATGCGTTTCTGATTTTCTAAACTAATGTAAATATAAGGTAACAATTGCATCATAAAACATTTGGGTCAGGTCTGCGTGTGTTTTTGTCACTATCAAAAACGATCGGTGTGGATTTTTGCCGATAACGATAGTTCCACCAATCAACTATCGGTGCCGATTATCGGCAAAACCGATAAATCGGTCGACCTCTACTTCCTATTGCTCTTTCCGTAAAATATTGCTGTATTCAATTTGTGAAATATAGAAAAATATCTAATTTACTTATCAAAAATGCTGCAAAAAAATCCCCATTTGAGAAGAGATGTTTAGAAATGAGTGGACAGTGGGAAAGATAGTTTTGGAGGGACATTCAAATGTCGTTGGCTACCTTAACGCCTGCCCTTTTAATTCCCATAAAGCAATGCATTGTATTTTTTTCTGAATGAGAAGGAAACTAGAAGAAATGAATTGTTGCCAAAGGGTTAAGATGTGTTTTGGCTGAGAAATACTTCCAGAAGGAGTGGAAAACGCTTTCGACCGGATTGCTTTCCTAGTGTAAACGCTCATGTGGACAAAGTGTTCTCATCAAACGTATCTGAAACTAGTAGAGATAGACCGACCTCCTCAAAGCGCGCTTTAATGATGGTGTTCCAGTGTTTGATGGTGGTGATGGAGTCTGGGTGGCAGATGGACAGGATCGCCTCTCCCAAACTGGTGGCTTTATTCAGGCCCAGTCTCTTCTCTTCCAGATTCTTCATAAAGTCCTGCATGAATCAGAAGATATTGCATTAGTAAGTGGTCATGGTTCCACACAGAGAAGCCCTTCACAATCTGAGGGCATGAACGATTCCTCAGGACCAATGTTGTTCTTGCTCGCCATGATCAGTCCAAGTTCAGACGTTATCCACAATGAACTTGTGCTTTCATTATAATCTAATGACATAATTCAACAAAACTGTCTAGACTGCAAGTGATGCATATGGGAAATTCAATCGTATTTGTCAATAAAACAAAACAAAACAAAAAGTTACGGCTAATGTAAAGCTATTATAAACCCCAGTCAAAATAGACCGAGAGGAGATCATTTTAATGACTGTTAGAGCCCGACCGATAAAGGATTTTGAAGGCCGATACCAATAGAAATATTTGTTGGTTTTAAAATCCGATACTCCGATATATCGGCCGATATTTTTTATTTTATTTTTTTCAGGAACGCACACCAAAACATTAACAGATTTCCCTAACATTAGTTATTTGTAGTTATGTATGATGTTATAATTAAAATAATATGATAATGCATTTTAAAAAGAAACTTGTTTCTTTTACTGTCGCAACAGAACAGAGGAGGAACCAAAGCTCATTAATTAATTAACAAAGTTCATTAAATTCCACTGATGATAGTGGCATTAGCTAGCTTTGTGGTTAGCTAGAATGTGTTACACGTAATAAACGAGTGTTGCCAACAGGGACGGTGTAGAGTGCCCTCTGGTGGACAAACTATACAACTTAAAAATTTTTTTTGAAATATTCATTTATCGGTCATTATAACTGCCGATACCGATAGTTTGGAAAATGCCTAATATCGGCCGATAATATCAGCCTACCGATATATTGGTTTGGCTCTAATGACTGTATATTATTATTCTGCTTATTACACGGCTACTCACCAAATGAAATAAATAAACATTAAATTAAATATTACGATTATTTTATCAGATATTGATTTACTTGTTATTTAAAAAAAGTTACTATCAAAATCTGTGAATATTTAGTCAAATGTTGGCATCAAGCACAGTTTGTTAGCAACTGATGGTTTTAAAGCCCATCATCATCGTCATCATCATCATCATCACCCAGGACGTGTGCTTCCTCCACTTTGGACATGAATAATGTCTCGGTTGTGAATATGAGATCACACTACAAGGGAATAAGGGTTGAACTCTTTCCTGGCAAGCAAAGTTAATAAAGATTTGAAGCCATGTATGGCTTTTGTTACGGAGAGAGACTGTCAAAATGAACCTGGCTTCACATTATTAGAGCTAATAAAAGAAGAATGTCAAAGTTGTGGAAAACACAGACACAGAAAGATTATGATCCCTCTGGCAAACGCTCTGTAGTGTGTGTTTTGTGTGTACTGTTGCCAGTAAATGCTGATATCCTAATGCCATTGAGGTTTTTGAGAGGTAAACATCACCCTGGTTAAATGGTTTGTGGGAAACGTGCCTTGTGCTGCTGGATGAGCGCGCGGAGGGCTTCCTCATCGTCCGGCAGCGCACCGTGAAACCGAAGACTCTGCTCCGCTTCTGCGAGCCACTCCAGTAAGATATGAACGGTGGAGTGAAACTCCTCAGCCTGAGGAACACAGGACAGACAACTGATTCTAGGTGCCAATAGTTATTGTTTAAAAATCAAAAATCAAACATATTGGTCATTTTAAGCTCGTTGCTTTTATCAGCATGCATATTTCTAGAATATCCACTGTTTTTTTAGTACTTATAAAGCACATATATCAATGCCTTATTCTACATAATCATATTCTACATCCCTCAATCCACCCAAAACTTACAGGAGTAGTTCAATGATAATTTACTCGCCCCCATGTCATCCAAGATGTCCATGTCTTTCTTTCTTCAGTCGAAAAGAAATTAAGGTTTTTGACGAAAACATTCCAGGATTTTTCTCCATATAATGGACTTCAATGGGAACCAAACGGTTCAAGGACCAAAAGACAGTTTCAGTGCAAACTGTTCAAAGGGCTTTAAACGACTCCAGGCGATGAACGACTCCTCGTTCATCAAAATGAAGAAATCTTTTCCCGAGTCAACTCGTTCATTTCGTTCGTTGAATCAACCAAATGACACGAAAAAAGATTCATTCATTTTGATGAACGAGTTCGAACAGGAGAGTCACGAACGCGCATCACAGAACAGAAGGCGAGCATTTGAGCTTATAAAACTTAAACTTTGTTATTTATTTATTAAATGAGCGATCGTTTCGCTTGATAAGACCCTTATTCATCGTCTGGAATCGTTTAAAGCCCTTTGAACAGTTTGCACTGAAACTGTCTTTAGGACCTTGAACCGTTTGGTTCCCATTGAAGTCCATTATATGGAGAAAATCCTGGAATGTTTTCATCAAAAACCTTAATTTCTTTTCGACCGAAGAAAGAAAGACGTGGACATCTTGGATGACATGGGGGCGAGTAAATTATCAGCAAAAGGTTTTTTAAAATGAACTACTCCTTTAGCTATTAATAGCAGTCATTAGGAGTTTGAGGCAAAAGTTGTAGTTAACAGTGATTTGGACCCTAATCTAATCTAAAGTGTGACCGATTGTTTTCCCATGCCTGGTAATCAGCATTTAAATTTCCCTGATATCAGTTTCACATATAAAGGAACAGTATGTCTTTGGTTCACTGCAGTTTTAAGGAGAAGATACTCAGCGATGGTGCTGATTTATGAAGTTACACATGGTTTGTCTTAAAGCGTATTAAACACACCACAAAGACACATAAACAACTTTAAAAGCTGTATTTTCACCACAGGGGGACTTTAAAAGACATTTACAGACAATATACATTGAAGGGTCATGAAGACTGATGTGTGTGTGATCTGGCCGTACCTGACACAGCGCCTGCTCCAGCCGAGTCTGTTTGGACACAGAGAGGCTACACACCGTCTCCCAGCGAGTGCTCAGCTCTTGCATCTGAACTTTGACCCAGGAAGAGTCATCGTGTGTGTTCTCGATCAGCTCTCGGGCCGAACGCTTCAAGGCCTGCACGCTGCCGGTCCTCTTGCCCAACTCTTTCTGGAACACCTGCAGGTCACGGGACACACGTTTGATCACATCACCACACAGCTTTCACACACACCACAGTTATATTCAGGACCGACAACCGCATTCTAGTGTATATACTGTGTGTGTTTATATATTACAGACATGGAGATATGAGCTGTGTGTCAAGATCCGGTCACTGTTCTGCTCCAGTTTTGTGTTCAATGCGTGACTCAAATTTTTCCAGGCAGACTTTAGGACATTAGCACGCAACAGCAGTCACGCCATGACTTCCAATCAGCATCGGCCATTACAAAAGAAATGAATATGTTGGCTCTGTGTTTTTTACGATGTGGTGTGAGAAATATGGATCACTTAGGGGATCCGTCCGTGTCTCAAAACTACATAAATGTTGAGATATTTAGAGAATGTTGTCAAAAAGCTGGATTGAGTTCAGCTCTAGATTGCATCGACAGAAATCCGGCGTTAACAGCACCAAACATAGTCAAAGACCGCTGGTGACCGAAGCTCACATTATGATCATGAATGAGGTCATCAGCTCCAGTGTGCTCTCATCTAAACATGTGATTGAGTTTGGACTCGCCAGGACTCCCTCACCCCTAATGGAAACCAGTGCGTTCTGTCATATCACTCTCCCTCTGATCAAACTACAGCATAATTATATTTTATTCTTGCCATAAACTCCAAATACAGAACCAACAGGCTGAAAACACAGGGACTGATATTTTGAGAAAGTTGCTCAATGCTTGAAAAATGCACAGAATGCTTTGGAATATAGACATATGATTGGTCTTGTTTTAAAGAAGACATTTTGTCAAAGTGAAATAAATTAACAAAGTGAAAGTTATAGATGTTTGTACAATGTAAAAATATTAATTATTCATATTTTACATAAAATATATATTTTCAAAACCTGGGCTACTCTAAAACTGCAGAATATACAAAGCTAAAAAAGGTTGTGTTTAAAATTCTAGGTTGATATCTCAAAAAATGAGCTTTCTGTGAGATTTTGTTTGGGCGCAGTACCGAACGCTTCCACTAGGGCACAACCAGACCATTACTGCCCATATAAGGGCGCCTCCATTTCCATGTGTGGTTTGAGTGATATTAACCATCATTTTTCATACAATTTATGAAGTAGAGATCCTATTCAGAAGTAGTATGGGGAGTTTGGCAGATTTTGATATGAATTCAACCTCTAAGAAACACATACAAAGAACACGCATGTGCGTTATAGCTTCCTGCCACATCACAAATGGTGAATTTATTATTTTTTCGTAATATTTAAAACATTTTCAGACCTTTTTTTCTAAAATAACTGAATGGATGCAATCTTTTGAACTCTTGGCATGAAAACAAACTGAGGTTTCTACCTTTTTTTCATGATTTTTCATGTTCATTGCTATCTCAAAATAAAGGTCTGAACACGCTTTATGAGCATGAAAATATTCTTGTTGCAAATTGATCAATTATGGCTCCTCAGTAATTTATTTTGAAAATCAATATGGAAACTAGAGATTGTAAGCTTTCAAATGATATATAGATTGTCAGTATTATTTAAGGTCTTTTCTAAGATATTATTGTTTTAAAAATATAATGGCAAGCGTTCCACCTGTGGTACCACCCACAGTCAAGGACAGCGAAAACAATCATATAATAATACGTATAATCATGTTAGGTCTTTGTATCAACTTGATTGAATTATTACTTCATTCCTTAATATCCCATGTTGTGTAAATCAGTGTAAAGTACCTTATGGCTGTCGATGAGGTTCAGGACGAGGTCTATGTCCCCGTGAACCGGCTGGTCTTCTGCTAGCTGTGGTTCCACTCGATACAGCCAGTCGATGAGGGCCTGCAGCGCGTCTGTGAACTGACCTGAGAACAGCAGAGCCTCCTCAAGCTTGTTCTGCCTGCACACAACACAGCCCATACGGGGTCACTTCAGTCTGTACTGATTACTCGAAAACATTCAGAATTTACACTTCAACTGAAATGCAGAAAGAAAAATATGCATTTTACTGTCACCTTTAACTTTTGTGTCCATTTCACTAAAACGGCACTTTGATATGACAGAGAATAACTAAATTACAAATATAGTAACACAAAATGTAGTTCATTGTCATGATTCCAAAACAGGCTTAATTTTGATATTGCAACACCCATTTATTAATGGATGGACCTATTGTGCTTTTCTCCATGCTCGTCTCTCTTTAGTGTGTGATGTTGCTGTTTGAGTATGAAGAATCTCTGAGTGTCAGTGTTTCGAACACGTCACAATATTCCTCATTATAATAATTAATGCGCAGAATAAAGGGGCGGGGCCTGGTTGAGTTAGTCAGTAGCGTGTTAAACTGGCAGTTATGGAAAGGGGCGGGACATTTCCCAAACACACTCAAAGCGCTCGACCAATCACAACACACTGCTCCAGCCGACCAATCAGAGCACAGTGTGCTTTTCAGAAGGAGGGGCTTCATAGAGACAGGAAGTGAACAGAGCGTTACTGACAGACGCAAAACAATGGAGAATATGAGGAGAATAATCAACCAAAGACAACATCAAGACTGTATAGGCTTTTTAAAAGAGGACAGGGGATAAACGTATGTACCTCTCCACAGATTTCCCGCAGACTGTGTCCCATTTGTCCCTGAGCTCACTGAGCATGTCGTCCAGTTTCTGGTTGTCATCTTTCAAGGAAGTCTTGTCCTTCAAAGCTCGGCCCGTGCGACTGGTGGTGTCGTATACTGAATGTTTGCTGCCCAGTGCTTTCTGGAAGTCCTACACAAGACAAACACAGGTGTGAGGTCATCCACATGCAGCTCAAGGGCACACGTCACCCCGCGAGGCCTTCCGGGACGCCTGAGGTCATCGGTGTGACTGACTCATCTGAACGTCTGAGGCACTGCTGAGCTGTTAATTACACACACTCCTCCGCCCACTCGTGTCCTGCTTTAAACATCAAACATGCTCAGTGCATTTACTTCGATTATTCGGTGTTGTGGACCTCTTTAACCCGTTTCCTGTCTCCCCCCTTTTAAAAAATGGGGGTTAAAATGCACTATTCGAACTTAAATGGTTGTAATTCAAGAATGCCAAGTTTGGTCTTGTTTTAAAGGAAACACTCAGCAGATTCTTGCTGAAGTGAAAACACTTCAAAAAATGAAAGTAGGAAAAAGTTATGTAAGTTTAAATTTAGGGTGAATCAAATATACTGTACTATATATTTTTTTTTTATACAAAAATACATATTTTATAAAATATTTTTTACTCTAAAATTACTATAAAATCAAAGCCATAAATCTAACCAAGTTATGTTCCAAATTTGAAGTTGATATCACACAAGTTGAAGTTCCCATGAGATTTTGTTTAGGCACAGTACCAAAAATAGCCACTGGGTGCCATTGAATTTCATTTAATTTAGTTGTATACATTCTGCCTTAACAAATTAATACATTTCTGTTCAAATATCACTTCTGTCACAAAATCTGGAACCTTGAGACACAGTACTTAAGTTTTGTCAAAATTAGAAAAGGTTTTGATCATAAATTATGAAATATGATGCCCAAAAGGGGCGGAGCCTGATAAAATAATTTAGAGTACAGTTTCTATGGTAACGCAACGTTCTATTATGAAACGGTTTTCACAGGATGAATTCTGAGTTTATAAGCTTTCAAATGAAACCAAATTTATGGTAACTACTAAAATATACCAAAAAAACCAGCAGTCAAATATCTATTTAGCCGTCTTAGACCTTTCCAACGATATATAGTTTGTCGTGACTAGATTAGGATTTTATACTAATATAGTGAAGTGAATTTAGGTTGCCCGTATACAGGCAGGTGACAAGGTAAAGGGTTAAACCTCTAAAAATATCATGTAAAATATCACGGTTATTTCCAAACGAATTATACGAAGCATAACAGGATGACACTTATAACCCACATTCAGTGAGGGAAACACACCTGGTATTGTGATTCACACACTCCGTTCACCAGCACGTCAGACGCTCCACACACACACACACACACACACACAAACAGAGCAGCTAATGGTGTGAACAGGAAGTCTATATGACCCCCTTCACACCTGGCATTAATATCCATTTTCTGTTTTTGTGACTGAAGCACAAGCGGCCAGCGCTAAACATGGGTGTAAAAACAGGTTTTATTTGATTCCCTTCCATAAAATGGGTCCGTTCATTTAACGTTTGCTCCCATGGAAGCGATGTCGAGTGTGACAAGATAATATTAAATCAGAAAGCTTTCTCTGTCATTTGTGCTTTTTTCTGTTACTTGTGACATTTTCATGGCTAACGTATTATTACACTGTATTCAGCACAAACTCTGCTTCAATAATATGTCAGCAGCATGTATGTAAAATTTAGTAGTTTTGAGATAATGACGTTTATGCGTGGTTTGTGAGCTGGTATCACCGGCAATACCGTGGACCCCAGGGGGTTAAAGGGTTAAGTTCACCAAAAAAAGAAAATTCTGTCATCATTTACTCAATCTCATGTCGTTCCAAACCCACAAGACTTTCTAAACACAAATGAAGAGATTTCTGTCCCTCCATTGTAAGTCTATTCACCCAAACACTCTGACGCTTCAACACTCAAGTCTTCTCAACGGTCACTTTATACGCAGAGCAGATTTTATTCATATATAAACTATGATCTGAAAATCTCTCAGATTTCAGTCAAATATCTCCGTTTGAGGGTGAGTAAATGATGACAGCATTTCATTTTTGGATGAACTAACCCTTTACTAGCAGCTTAGTCCAGTCTTACTTACAAACTTAAAGTCTTTTTAAGACTAGTCATACATTTTAAGTCAGTTAAAAACATAGATCTGAATCTGATGCTAGTTGGCTAGACTAGTTGAGGTGGAAATGGTAATGCACTGGAGTGAACACTGGGTAATGGACTGGGCCAGTCACCTTGTGCTGGGTCAACTGTGTCTTGATCCTGTCTGGATCATTGGCGATCTCCAACTCAGAATCCAGCGACCTCTCGGACTCGTCCAGCCACTCCATCAGTTTGTTCCAGGTCTCGTGGAACTGCAAAAGGCAAGAGGGCGATCATCCATTTGTGTGGTTAGCCGTATATCACAGCTTTTTCTTTTCCCAGCCTATAAATGTTGGGTTGTTTGAGCCCAAATTTGGGTCAAATATGGACAAACCCAAATGTTGGGTTAAAAATGCAAGTACAGTGGAAAGTGGAAGTTGAAGTTGGGTTAAAAATTTAATTTCCAATTTTAACCCAATTTCAACTTCCACTTTTAACTGTACTTGCATTTTTAACCCAACATTTGGGCTCAAACAACCCAGCATTGTTTTTAGAGTGATACAGTTGCTTTACGGCACTGAACCACAGAGGATTTCATTTGGCTTTTTTTCATTCTAAACAACAAAATATTATTTCATGTCCAACAAGTTTGCTCAGAATCAATTACAGTTGTTTGCATATATATTCACCCCCTCGCCCCAGGACATTTTTTTAATTAGATGTGCCTTCCAGAAGTGTGTGTTAATACTGTAGGACTTTTTCAGTGGCCACTGCAGTGTTCCTCGTTCTTGTTTGCGAGAGTGAGTCCCTTCATAAATTCTCAATTGGACTGAGATCTGGACTTTGACGTGGCTACTCCGGGACATCAACAGCATTTTTTAGAAAGCCATTCCTGTAAAGCTCTGGCTCTATTGTTGCATGTCTTACATGGACAATGCAGGGATTTCCCGGTGTCTTCCTACATGTATTTCATCCTATACCCTCACCTTTCACCATCTGAATCCCATAGCATGAGGGATCACTGCCATTATCTGCACCAGTGACGATTTAGGTGTGTTGTATTAAAGGAGTAGTTTACTTTTAGAAAAACTTTTGCTGATAATTTACTCGCCCCCATGTCGTCCAAGATGTCCATGTCTTTCTTTCTTCAGTCGAAAAGAAATGAAGGTTTTTGATGAAAACATTCCAGGATTTTCTCCATATAATGGACTTCAATGGGGTCCAAATGATTCAAGGTCCAAAAGACAGTTTCAGTGCAAACTGTTCAAAGGGCTTTAAACGATTCCAGACGATGAATAAGGGTCTTATCAAGCGAAACGATCGCTCATTTAATAAATAAATAACCAAGTTTAAGTTTTATAAGCTCAAATGCTCGCCTTGCTCTGTTTGTGACTCTCCTGTTCGAATCTTTTTCCGAGTCAATTCGTTTGTTTTGTTCGTTTAATGAATCAAATGACTCGGAAAAAGATTTGTTCATTTTGATGAAAATGGTTGATCGTTTCGCTTGATAAGACCCTTATTCATCGTCTGGAATCGTTTAAAGCCCTTTGAACAGTTTGCACTGAAACTGTCTTTTGGACCTTGAACCGTTTGGTTCCCATTGAAGTCCATAATATGGAGAAAATCCTAGAATGTTTTCATCAAAAACCTTTATTTCTTTTCGACTGAAGAAAGAAAGTCATGGACATCTTGGATGACATGGGGGCGAGTAAATTATCAGCAAACGTTTTTTGAAAAGTGAACTACTCCTTTAAAGAGTCTCGCTTTGATGATCAGCGGAAAACAAAAAGTCCCATTAAGTGGACTGTGATTCACGCTCGCCTCCAGTGACCGCATGCTCGAGTTCGGCGCACCTGCTTGGCCCGTTTCCTGGCGTCGTCCAGCTGGCGTCCTCTCTCCACCGAGCGCTGAACCACCTTCTCCCAGCGGCCCTGAACGCTCAGCAGGAGGTTCTTGATCAACACCACATCTTGTTTCTGACTGAAGTACTTCAGGTGTGTCCCGGTCTTATCCAGCTCGATGATTTGATCCCGATGAGAGTTCACCTCAATCACAAACACCTGCAGAAATACAGCAGATCCAGTTAAAGAAACTGACTATTTCTATCAACTGGCTGATGAGTCACAATGACTACGTTTACATCTAGCCAATAACTCATTCAAAACCAGGATATTAGCAATAAATAACCCGGTCACGAACAGCCATCTAAACACCGGCAAAAACCCGAATGTGCTCATATCCTGGATTTTAAAAACCGGGATATTATCCCACTGACAAGTTTTGAACAACACAAACTGAAGGTTTGATCCAGATTAAAACTAGGATTGGATTCTCTGATCTAATCTGATTTCAGATTCCTTCTTTCCCTTTTAAACAACCCATTTTCAAGATTTGATCCAATCCGATAACCAAAATCTGATCAGCTTACCTTTGAACAACTGGCCCATGATGTACATCTGTTTAACGTATAAAAACTTGTACATCTGTTTAACGTATAAAAAGGCGTAAGTGCAGCGGTTTTTGATTGGATTTTGATATGTGGGTGTGGCCTCAGCGTGTAACAGATGAGCATGATGGGCGGAGTTTGAGCACACTAAGGGTATGATTACACGACTATGATGTACTTTGTTGTGCTTTCCGCTCACAGACGAGATTCCTACGGATCTGCAGAAATCGGTATAATCGTATAAAGTAGTTGGCGATGTCACTTCATAAAGAAACACTACGTAAAATGCAAGATGTATAGTAACAAAGTAGAACTACTTAAGTACTAAAATGCTGTATCTGTATACTTCTACTTTTACTTCAGTTGATATTTTCGATGAATTTAATTCTTTTACTTCGATATTTTTTTAATGTTCTGCTAGTTACTCGTTACAATTATAAAAAAAATTACGAATCATTCGTTGCAAGTTGGCTTTCATGCTGCCTAAATCACACGCCAGTTGTATAGGGTAATGGTTTTGATTGACACACACATTGAAAAACTAATGCAATGACATTTTTTTGGCGTGGTGCTTAAAGAGCACTTCAACTTCTACTCAAGTCACTTTTTCGATAGAGCACTTGTACTTTTACTCAAGTCCGGGTTTCTAGTACTTCACACATCTCTGTTTACGACACACCGTGCACTTTGAAAGATTTTGTTCTAAGGCCCCGAAAATACAGATGTCGTGTAAATAAACGTCCAAAATTTATAAAAAGTCAATTTTTTGTTGAAAATGGGCCCTAAAACCTTACAGAGTCCTGCATTCGTCATCAGAGAGAAAGAGAAGTCTGTCATTTCACATTTCTATTTAAAATCCCAAGGTTAAAATATATTTAAATGAAACATATGCATACGCATTTATAAAATAGAAGTGTGTGTTGACATGAAGTGTAATGTGTCGGAGAGCGCCGACCTTATGCTCGTCTATCTGGAACAGGATGGTCTCCAGGATGAGAGAGGCGGGAGATATCATAGTGAGCGTCTGTTCGGCCTGGGTCAGCCAGTTGATGAAATCCTGCAGCGAGTTATGGAAGTCTGTGGCCATCGCCAGAGCTTCCTCCAGTTTCACCTATGGGCAATCACACACAGATTATACATGTGTTTTGCATTTTTAAAATGCTCAGTTTGTCCACCAGATGGCATCCATCTCATTTTAAAAATTGCTTTTATGAGGCCTAGGCTTGACTCTAAAATGAAATACAGCTTTAAAAAAAAATAAAAAAAAAATATTTTTTTTAAATATTTTTCTATTATGTACAATGGGGGAAATTTTGTCATAATTATTGCATTAATACTAATTATAATTTTTTTTTTTTTTTGAAATTTTCTCAAAACACCAAAAAAAGAAAAGAAAAAATATTAGAAAAACGAGTAAAAAAAAAAATCATGATTTTATTTTTAAATATGAATCCCGCCCTTTGAGTCCATTTGGATCCGAACACCCCGAGTGTGACTCTGAAACGAACAACCCCAGAGGGTTAAGCGGCCTGACATTAACCCTTGTTTGCCAATAGAGGAAGACACTTCTTGAAATGTTGTGAAATATGATGTTAACTATTGGAGCATTTCCCTCCATCGTGGCACTGATAGGCGGAGCAGGATCTGAGACAGGAACTGCAGTGATGTCATCAACACCAACAGCATGTGACTCAGCGAGTGTAAAGCGATGTCTGGTTAGCATCACATGTCAGGATGTATTCTGCTGGAAGGATGACTTCACGACAAGAACTTGTGTGGTGGTCAAAGTCCTGATGTAAACAGACGTCTGTGCCAATCCCTGACCCAAATCAAACTTACATTAATCAGCCAACAGCCACATCTGATTCGGATATTTCAGAAGCCTTTTGTTTTCTATTAAATATATGCTAATTTTGAACTTTGAGAAATAGTACCCTCAAAAACTAAACATGTGCTCATCACTTACTCACCCTTGCTATATGATTTAGCATTTACTCGGCTGTGTGTTATAAGTCTTATTTTTACTGTACCTTACTTTTTTTAAATCTGTGTTTATGGTGTTTTTGGTCTGTTTTATAACATATGCCTTTACTGTGTGGAAAAGAGTGAATATTCTTTAACACTTTTGTGTGGCACAGAAGCCAAAAAACAAATCATACAGGTTTGGAACAACGACAAGGGTGAGCAAACGATGACAGAATTTGTGTTTTTAGCTCATCTATTCGCTTTTTCCACCTTTACTTTCAGACCACAGAAAACTTGACTTTGTTCTCCACTGATTTATGATCTGATATCACAGCTACGCCCCACTGATGATGATGATGATGAAGATGAGTCAAACTGACAGGAAGAACACAGTGAGTAAATCAGAGCGTCCTCACCTTCCTCTCCATCACTTTGGCCTGAACACACTCCCACTTGTCCTGCAGGTTGCGTAGGTCCAGTTCAGTGGTGCTGTCCTGACCCTCAGGGGTCAAGGCCAAAATCTGCTGCCCTCGCTCAAGAAGTTGCTTGTATATTTCCTCCTTCACTTCCATTGCACTGCAGAGCTCCTACACACACACACACACACACACGTTTACTATTCAAAGAGCGTACTATACATATATTCTTTATATTTCAGCAGAAATACCCTTAAATCATCCCCGTGTTAGATTAAAACTGTTTAAGACTTTTTTTTTGTTATAATCTCCTAGCTGTTCTTTTCCATAAGTGTATTTCAGAAAACTCACACTCTATATTTCAATATTCATATATTGCTTTTGTTATTGTTAGAGCTCAATTTTGCTCACTATATGCTTCTGTGCATTAAAGAAACTTCTGCTGATAATTTACTCGCCCCCATGTCATCCAAGATGTCCACGTCTTTCTTTCTTCAGTCGAAAAGAAATTAAGGTTTTTGATGAAAACATTCCAGGATTTTCTCCATATAATGGACTTCAATGGGAACCAAACGGTTCAAGGTCCAAAAGACAGTTTCAGTGCAAACTTATCAAGCGAAACGAGCGGCCATTTTCATCAAAATGAACAAATCTTTTTCCGAGTCATTTGATTCATTCAACGAACAAAACAAACGAATTGACTCGGAAAAAGATTCGGACAGGAGAGTCACGAATGCGCATCACAGAACAGAGCAAGGCGAGCATTTGAGCTTATAAAACTTAAACTTTGTTATTTATTTATTAAATGAGCGATCGTTTCGCTTGATAAGACCCTTATTCATCGTCTGGAGTCGTTTAAAGTCAGTTTGCACTGAAACCGTCTTTTGAATCGTTTTGTTCCCATTGAAGTCCATTATATGGAGAAAATCCTGGAATGTTTTCATCAAAAACCTTAATTTCTTTTCGACTGAAGAAAGAAAGACATGGACATCTTAGATGACATGGGGGCGAGTAAATTATCAGCAAGAGGTTTTTCTAAAAAGTGAACTACTCCTTTAAGTCATGTTGGTTTGTGTTGTCATGAGCTTTAGTAAATGTTCAATTTTGGGAGAATGATTCCTCTAAACAAGGTGTTTATGATAAACATTCTCTAATAGCAAACTGTTTTCAATAACAAATGCATATATCTATGAATTGTAAAAGAAACGCTGAGTCCAAGCTTGCCCTGCGTGTGCAGATGTGTTAAACTCGTACCAGATGTGTGTGTAGCTGCTCTCGGGCCGTGTCTGGTAATCCGCCCAGGGCTTTGGAGGCTAACAGCTGACGCTCCGTGACTTTCAGCCACTGCTGCACGTCTTCAATCTCACCGTGGAAACCTTGAGCCTAGAAAGCAGATCAGCCAGCGTCACAACAATAGAGTTCACACACTCATCACCCGAAGATTGACGAGCGCAGATTTTTAGCCTTAAACATGGCCAGTTCGTAGGAATCCTGCAACCAGAACAATGGTGTCTGGAGAGAAAGACTCAACACAATACATGTTTTGGGTTGAAATCTATGAAGCAGGAGTGCAAAAATATACATTGTAAGCAAAACAATTTTTTTTTTTTTTGCAATTCATTGTCAAAATTAAAGGGATTTACTCTCCCTCAACCTGTGTGAGTTTCTTTCTGCTGAACCCTGCTCGCTCACATCTATAACCTCTTTTTATGTTTTTAAATCATCACTTTTTACTTATCTTTAAACATTATGTTCTTGTTTTTGCTTCCTTTTTTATTCTATTTAGAGATCTCTATGGGTTTATGATGTTCGTAAGCATCTTGATTGTGTATTTCTATTTTTCGCAGATGGTTTATTGACCTGTTTTTGAGTGTGTGTGTGTGTGTGTGTGTGTTTATGAATGAGAATGAAATGTATCTAAATGTTTGTAATAGTCCAGTGTTGTATTTAATTTATCTATGAATTTCTATTATGATCCTGTTTGTTGTAAAGAAGTGACCCCTTCGAAATGAGATGGTTCATCTCAAGGGGCTATCCTTGAAATAAATAAATTAGGGCTGTGCAAAAATAAAATAAAAGTCTGTGTTTACATAATATATTTGTGTGTGCTGTATATAATTATTTTGTATATATAAATACAGACATACATGCATGTATATATTTAAGAAAATGTGTTATTCATACAAAATATTTATATAATATAGATGATGTATTTATATATAAATACAGAATTTAAGCGCAAATAATTCTTAAATATATACATGCATGCATAGGTATTTATATATACAAAATAATTATATACAGCACACACAAATATATTATGTAAACACAGACTTTTATTTTGGATGCGATTAATCGCAATTAATTTTTGCACAGCCCTAAAATAAATACATAAAAATTTGGGCTGTCAAACGATTAATCGCATCCAAAATAAAAGTTTGTGTTTACATAATATCTGTGGGTGCACTGTGTATAATTATTTTATATATATAAACACACAAACATGCTTGTATATTTAAGAAAAAAATATTATTTATATATAAAATATTTATATATAATATAAATTATGTATAAATCTATATACAGTATATACATGAAAATATTTCTTAAATATATACAAGCATGTGTGTGTATTTATATATATAATTATACACAGTGCACCCACAGATATTATGTAAACACAAACTTTTATTTTGGATGCGATTAATCGCGATTAATCGTTTGACAGCCCTAATAAAAATCAATAAAGCAAGATATTTTGAAGAACGAGAGGAACTTTGGCACCAATGACTTTCATAGTATTTTTTGTTTCTTCTACAATGGAAGTCAATGATGCCAAACAACTGTTTGTTCCACTCGTTCTTCAAAATATCCTCCTTTTTGTTCAGCAGACGTTAGAAACTCATACAGGTTTGCAACAACTTGAGGGAGAGTAAATGATGACAGAATTTTCATTTTTGGGTGGAGTCTCCCTTTAACGTGTTAAACATGCGATTCATTTGTTCGATTTGCCCTGTTGGCAAGCGTTACATTATACTGTATGATCACACTCTTATTCATGCAATTCACACGCGATAAAACATAACAGAGAACGCAGTGCGGTACTAGCACCCATCTGTGACACACACAGCTTAAACGGACAAAAACACACACAACTATGCCAACATGCCTGTTTTGTCGAGAATCCTTGCAAGCACAGTTAAATAAAGATGCACAATATCTAACATATAGGCTACTGTCTTTTTGTGGTTTCTACATGAATCATTACAATATAAAAACATATTCAAAACTTTAATTAATCACACCTAACTTACTGTATCAATTGACCGGGCTAATTAAAACAAAACAAACTTAGTTGCCATTTAGTTATTATTAATTATTATTAGTAGTAGTAGAGTAGTTCTCTTTAAAAAAAAAAGTTCTGCTGATAATTTACTCACCCCCATGACATCCAAGATGGATAGATCCATATAATGGACTTTAATGGGAAGCAAACGGTTCAAGGTCCAAATGAGAGTTTCAGTGCAAACTGTTCAAAGGGCTTTAAACGATTCCAGACGATGAATAAGGGTCTTATCAAGCGAAACGATCGCTCATTTAATAAATAAATAAAATAAAAAAAATAAGTTTTATAAGCTTGTTCGTGACTCGTTCGAACTCGTTCATCAAAATGAACGAATCTTTTTCCGAGTCAATTCGTTCATTTCGTTCGATTAATGAACCAAATGACCCTTATTCATCGTCTGGAATCGTTTAAAGCCCTTTGAACAGTTTGCACTGAAACTGTCTTTTGGACCTTGAACCGTTTGGTTCCCATTGAAGTCCATTATATGGAGAAAATCCTGGAATGTTTTCATCAAAAACCTTAATTTCTTTTCGACTGAAGAAAGAAAGACATGGACATCTTGGATGACATGGGGGCGAGTAAATTATCAGAAAAAGTTTTTTTTAAAGTGAACTACTCCTTTAAGTCAAAATTAGGAACTTTATGTTCTTTGTATTTTAGTTTTTTGGACGTTCAGGCGTTCACACATTAAAGCAAACTCTTAGACTGAGAGCATGTGGACATCGAACTCTTTACGGCTTCTCTTTCACATTCTTTAAGATTAAGTGAGGGCATTTTTGGCCTCATGTTGAGAACATCATCAATCATATCTCCATTTTAGGAAGCGCTGTGCCTGTGAGAGGCCCGGCTGGTGTTCTCTCCTGACCTGCAGTAAAGCGCTGTCCAGAAGCTGCCATCTCTGCTCCGTCTTCTCCAGGACAGTCTTCCAGCGCTGGTTGAGGTTCTCCAGCTTGATCTGAAGTCCACGGGCCTCCTCTCCAGCGCTGGAGTCCACCAGCTCCCGGCCCGCCGTGTTCACAGCCTCCACCGTGGTCTTATGGGCCAGCACGTCATTCTGCAACACCTGGAGAACGCAAACACACGACAAATCGTGAGATCCACTATGCTTATTGTTTATCAATTTACATTTATTTGTATAGTGCTTTACACACATCATTTCAAAGCAGCTTTACAGAAGTCCATGTTACAATTTAGAGAGTGTTAAAGGAGTAGTGCACTTGTCATCACCCCCATGTCATCCAAGATGTCCACGTCTTTCTTTCTTCAGTCAAAAAGAAATTAAGGTTTTTGATGAAAACATTCCAGGATTTTTCTCCATATAATGGACTTCAATGGGAACCAAACGGTTCAAGGTCCAAAAGACAGTTTCAGTGCAAACTGTTCAAAGGGCTTTAAACGACTCCAGACGATGAATAAGGGTCTTATCAAGCGAAACGATCGCTCATTTAATAAATAAATAACAAAGTTTAAGTTTTATAAGCTCAAATGCTCACCTTGCTCTGTTCTGTGATGCGCGTTCGTGACTCTCCTGTTCATCAAAATGAACGAATCTTTTTTACGAGTCATTTTGTTCATCCAACGAACGAAAGGACTCGGAAAAAGATTCATTCATTTTCATACTTTCGTTGAATGAACCAATTGACTCAGAAAAAGATTCGTTCATTTTGATGAACGAGTTCGAACAGGAGAGCTTATAAAAGTTAAACTTTGCCATTTATTTATTAAATGAGCGATCGTTTCGCTTGATAAGACTCTTATTCATCGTCTGGAATCGTTTAAAGCCCTTTGAACAGTTTGCACTGAAACTGTCTTTTGGACCTTGAACCGTTTGGTTCCCATTGAAGTCCATTATATGGAGAAAATCCTTAATTTCTTTTCGACTGAAGAAAGAAAGACATGGACATCTTGGATGACATGGGGGTGAGTAAATTATCAGCAAAAGTTTTTTTTTTTAAAGTGAACTACTCCTTTAAATGTACATAACCACACAGTTAGCGAAAAGGGTATTCATTTAAACAATGTAATAATGTAAGTAATGAATACTAGTTTGTTAACAGATGACGTTTAGAAAGTGGCGAGTTGTTTAGTCGGGACGTACGTGGTGTTTTGCGAGCTCGATCTCGATGGCTTTGGGGTCGCCACAGCTCTTCTTCTGTTCCCCGAGCAGATCTTCGGTGTGTGTGAGCCAAGCCAGAAGTTCATCCAGAGCGTGCTGGAACTGCCCGAGAGCCAACAGCGCGCCCTCCAGCTTGTGCTACGACAGATCACACACACACACAACAGCATGAGTGTGTAGTGTAGTGAAACACAGGATTGACGTGACAGCATCGGCACATTTGGGGCTGGACTATGTGTTTAGTACCTTGTGTTTCAATGTCTACAATATCGCAAGAAAAAATTCAAGTTTTAAGTGGACATGAGCAGGCCTGCCTTTTTTTTACTTCCTTTTATTCTTTTCTACTCATGCATTTGATGACTTTTCTTCAAACGCTTAAATTTATTTATAAAAAGGACAATCTGATTGATTTAAACTTTAAACTAAAATTAACCATGATCAAACGATTAATCAATAAATGATTTGCTTTCATAATTACAATCCAATCCATTCCCGACAGATCAAATCTGTTCCTTGTTTTCATGAACACACAGACACAGAGTGGGACTGAAGTGTAGAGGCGTCCCGGTGTCTGACCTGTCTGTTGATGATCTTCTTGTCCAGGTTTTCCCAGAGCATCTTCAGCTCGTTCATGGGCTCCAGGATGGAGGTTCGGTCGTCTTCCTCACACACCTTCTTCAGCAGGAGCCCGGCCTGATGGTTCAGTCTCTCCATCTCGATCTGAAGCTGGTATGCGTCACCTTTGAACTCCTTCACACACACAAACACACACAATACATGATGAGATCACTCTCACTGTGGTGAGTTTTTCTGATTTTTGTCCTCCAATCTACAATAACACACGGTCTAGGGAACTGCATACAAATGAAATCTTCACTTGTTCACCATTTACAAAACATTAACGGCTGAACATTTTCAATTGTGCAGGCTTAAACACACAGTCTCCGTGTAAACACAGCTGCTGTGTGTGGTCTGTCCGCTCTATTATATTCTTCAAACTATCCCAAATGAAAGGGACTGGAGATAAATAGCTCTAAACTTTGATCTGGATGCACTATGACTAACATAAAGCAATGCGTCATGGGTATGAGAACGTCTCCCACACACGAACAATACGTGATACCTTCAGCTCCTCGATCTGCTGTTTCACAGTCTCCAGGTCAGTGCCCACGGGCGACATCGAATCCAGTTTGCTCTCCATAATGTCCACAGAGTCGAACATGTTCTGCAGAGAAGGGGAAACTGTTGTCACGAGCCGAGCTTTACATCGAGTCGAGTTTCACTCACAGAACAAAAGTCACACCTAAACCAATAGTTTTGGGACAACAAGTCCCACTGGTTAATATTCACTTTGATTCCTTTATAAGAGACACTTAAAGGGCTATACGTATATAACTGACATGTATTAATCACTTGTCAATGTAACAGAAAACAGCGAGAGCTTCACCAATTTTTTAAGTTATCTATGAAAGCCTCAAGACTGATTTCTATATGAAGGACTTGGGTCGGTTTCACTGGGAAAGTTCAGAGATGTTCACGAGCTCCCGAAAGCCTTTCTTCCCTTCAATGACACATGATGAATGCTTATGTTCAGGATAATGCCTAAAGAGCTTCTGTGCTGTAATATCAGTGTCATGCAAACAAAAGGGTTTCATTCAAACTTTAAGTGAACTGTTAAGTGAACAGTTCACTTAACGGCCACCGGTGTCACTAATAGCTGTACGTTTCTGTCTGCAGTTCATTTAACGGCCACCGGTGTCACTAATAACTGTACGTTTCTGTCTGCAGTTCATTTAACGGCCACCGGTGTCACTAATAACTGTACGTTTCTGTCTGCAGTTCACTTAACGGCCACCGGTGTCACTAATAACTGTACGTTTCTGTCTGCAGTTCATTTAACGGCTAGCGGTGTCACTAATAGCTGTACGTTTCTGTCTGCAGTTCACTTAACGGCCACCGGTGTCACTAATAGCTGTAAGTTTCTGTCTGTAGTTCACTTAACGGCCACCGGTGTCACTAATAACTGTACGTTTCTGTCTGCAGTTCACTTAACGGCCACCGGTGTCACTAATAACTGTAAGTTTCTGTCTGTAGTTCACTTAACGGCCACCGGTGTCACTAATAACTGTACGTTTCTGTCTGCAGTTCATTTAACGGCCACCGGTGTCACTAATAACTGTACGTTTCTGTCTGCAGTTCATTTAACGGCCACCGGTGTCACTAATAACTGTGTGTTTATGTCTGCAGTTCATTTAACGGCCACCGGTGTCACTAATAGCTGTACGTTTCTGTCTGCAGTTCATTTAACGGCCACCCGTGTCACTAATAACTGTACGTTTCTGTCTGCAGTTCATTTAACGGCTACCGGTGTCACTAATAACTGTACGTTTCTGTCTGCAGTTCATTTAACGGCCACCGGTGTCACTAATAACTGTACGTTTCTGTCTGCAGTTCATTTAACGGCCACCGGTGTCACTAATAACTGTACGTTTCTGTCTGCAGTTCATTTAACGGCCACCGGTGTCACTAATAACTGTACGTTTCTGTCTGCAGTTCATTTAACGGCCACCGGTGTCACTAATAACTGTACGTTTCTGTCTGCAGTTCATTTAACGGCCACCGGTGTCACTAATAACTGTACGTTTCTGTCTGCAGTTCATTTAACGGCCACCGGTGTCACTAATAACTGTACGTTTCTGTCTGCAGTTCATTTAACGGCCACCGGTGTCACTAATAACTGTACGTTTCTGTCTGCAGTTCATTTAACGGCCACCGGTGTCACTAATAACTGTACGTTTCTGTCTGCAGTTCATTTTAACGGCCACCGGTGTCACTAATAACTGTACGTTTCTGTCTGCAGTTCATTTAACGGCCACCGGTGTCACTAATAACTGTACGTTTCTGTCTGCAGTTCATTTAACGGCCACCGGTGTCACTAATAACTGTACGTTTCTGTCTGCAGTTCATTTAACGGCTACCGGTGTCACTAATAACTGTACGTTTCTGTCTGCAGTTCATTTAACGGCCACCGGTGTCACTAATAACTGTACGTTTCTGTCTGCAGTTCATTTAACGGCCACCAGTGTCACTAATAACTGTACGTTTCTGTCTGCAGTTCATTTAACGGCTACCGCTGTCACTAATAACTGTACGTTTCTGTCTGCAGTTCATTTAACGGCCACCGGTGTCACTAATAACTGTACGTTTCTGTCTGCAGTTCATTTAACGGCCACCGGTGTCACTAATAACTGTACGTTTCTGTCTGCAGTTCATTTAACGGCCACCGTGTCACTAATAACTGTACGTTTCTGTCTGCAGTTCATTTAACGGCCACCGGTGTCACTAATAACTGTACGTTTCTGTCTGCAGTTCATTTAACGGCCACCGGTGTCACTAATAACTGTACGTTTCTGTCTGCAGTTCATTTAACGGCTACCGGTGTCACTAATAACTGTACGTTTCTGTCTGCAGTTCATTTAACGGCCACCGGTGTCACTAATAACTGTACGTTTCTGTCTGCAGTTCATTTAACGGCCACCGGTGTCACTAATAACTGTACGTTTCTGTCTGCAGTTCATTTAACGGCTACCGCTGTCACTAATAACTGTACGTTTCTGTCTGCAGTTCATTTAACGGCTACCGGTGTCACTAATAACTGTACGTTTCTGTCTGCAGTTCATTTAACGGCCACCGGTGTCACTAATAACTGTACGTTTCTGTCTGCAGTTCATTTAACGGCCACCGGTGTCACTAATAACTGTACGTTTCTGTCTGCAGTTCACTTGACGGCCACCGGTGTCACTAATAACTGTACGTTTCTGTCTGCAGTTCATTTAACGGCCACCGGTGTCACTAATAACTGTACGTTTCTGTCTGCAGTTCATTTAACGGCCACCAGTGTCACTAATAACTGTGTGTTTGTCTACAGTTCACTTAACGGCCACCGGTGTCACTAATAACTGTACGTTTCTGTCTGCTGACAGAAAAACCACATCACATGATTAATTCATGGCTCACACTTTATTTGGTTGCACTTTATTTTAACGTGTCATTGTTACAGTATAATTATATATGTAAGCACTGAGTAATATTATTAAAGTACATGTACTTACTATATGTTTTGGTCGAGGGTTAGTTGCATGTAATTTTGCATAATTTATTATTATTATTATGGTAAGTACATGTAACATATGTAACAAGGACACTGTAAAATTAAGTGTTACCCTTTATTTTAAGGTGGTATAGTTACATGTGGTCACTATAGTATTAACAGTTTATTATGCATAATTATAAGCAATTAACTCTAAACCAAACCCTAACGCTATAGTAAGTACACTCTAATAAAGTGTGACCAATCATGTAATACTTGATTTCCTTTAGGAACATTTTCAGCATGACAGTGCTGACTCAAGAAGTTTCCGACAGCGTGTGTGCGTGTGTGTGTGTGAGAGAGAGATATTAACCTGGAGACTGTCCTGGAACTGAACCGCAGCCTGCATGGCTTCCTCTAGAGTCTCCACTCTCTCCTTCCATGTCTTGTTCAGGGTTTCCCAGGCGGAGTTCACCTGTGGGCGAGCGAGATGTGGTCAGACAGTGTGACTCGTCCGGCTCCAGCGACACCAACACTTACAGCAGAGTTATTTATTCATTCATAAACTCCATGGAAAATTACACCATAACAAGTGAAGAACATTTCTTATGCTTTGTGTGAGTGGAGTGTCACAGAGAGACTAATGTTGGTTCACTCTTAATTATTTATTTAATAATTAGAGCCAGACCTATATATCGGCCGATTTTAGGCATTTTCCAAACTATCGGTATCGGCAGTTATAATGAATATTTCAAAAATAAAATAAAAACGGTCGAAACACGCTTGAACCATGTCATGAGTGTTGGAGTTGTATGGTTTGTCCACCAGAGGGTGCTCTACACCGTCCCTGTTGGCAACACTCGTTGAGTTGGTCACGATACATACATTGCTTGAATAACAATTAAAAGAACATCCCCATCAGTTCTCTAAACTCAAATAAGCAGGACAAAAATTGTGACTATCATTACCAATTTTGCTGCGGAATCAGCTAGTATTAGTTAAGTTACGTTGTTACAGTGTAGTTGACTGACTGTCCTTTTAACTTTTGACAATGTGACTGAAGTATTTCTTTAATAGCGCGAGACAGTTATAGCAATGTGACGTATCATCTCTCCTTGGCCTGTTATATTGTAAATGTATGTTTTACAATTTGCAGTATGACGTAATCCATTGCTAAATTATGGCTCATCATAGACTAGCTAACCACAAAGAGTGGCTAAACCACTATTTTTAAAATGCATTATCATATTTTAGTTAAAACTCATACATAACTACAGATAACTAATGTTAGGGAAATCTGTTAATGTTTTGTTGCGTGTTTCTGAAAAAAAAAAAATATCGGCAAATATCGGCAGATATATCGGAATATCGGATTTTAAAACCAAAAAATATTTGTATCGTATCGGCCTTCAAAATCCTTTATCAGTCGGGCTCTATTAATAATATAATATAAATATAATTTTTTATTATTTCTATAATAAACATAATTAGGGTTAACCTTAAGTCTAACCTGCTTACACATTTGATGCTGGATAGACTTTTTGAAGTTCCTCATTTTTACACATTAAAACGCATTAAGAAACATGTAACGGTAACGGTAACACTTTACAATAAGGTTTCCTTTGTTAATATTAGTTGTTAATATTCTTGTTGTAACTAATGTTAACAAATACAACCTTTGATTTTAATAATATATTAGTAAATGCTGAAATTAACATTAACTAAGATTAATAAATGCTGTAGAAGTGCAGTTCATTATTAGTTCATGTTCCCAAAACACTTTTAAAACATGTAAAAGGAAAGCTTACACATATTTACCATGGTAACCATAATATAAAGCATAGTTATTACAGTTTTTACTATAACAAACTCTTGATAACTTATTTTTAGCAAATATAAATAAAAATTCTGAGAGCGTACATAAATACATTATGATTTTACAATAGTAACAATGAACTGGTATTTTGGCAGAAACTGTGAATACTTCGGGAGAAAGTAATGACTCGTGTCCTCCCGCAAAATACACTTATCTAATAACAACAGCACGCAGAAGTCTGTAGTGTGTGTAAAAATGGAAAAAATAGCCTATAGACGCCCGGAACGAGACTGAATCTAACCAGACTGGGCCTGAAACAACGGTGTAAAACACACTCAAGTATCGAGGATATCTTAGAGATTGAGATTGGGGAAACAGGTTATATTCTATATGGTGGAAATATACCATATTCAGTTCAAAATAGGAATACATATTTACTAGCAGCCGCGATTCCTTGGTGTTAATAAGCAGAACTCAGGGAACAAATCTCACAGAAATGTGTAAAATGGGAAGACTGACATTCAAGTTAAAGGGATAGTCCACTTTTTTATTATGATTACCTCATCTATACTCTTCTTGATCACTGGTTTATCAGGTTCTCCACACGCGGTCATGAGCTCGGCCCCCAGGTTCTGGACTACGTTGAGTTCGTCCTGCAGCCCGTCGATCTCCTCCCTGAAGCTCTGTGGAGCAAACACACGAGTGTGAAGATGTGGAAAGCGTGTCCGGCTGGGATATGAGCTGTGACGTGAGTCGTCCAGACCTCCACCGACTCCTGCTGCTGCTTGACCACCGACGGGTCCACTCCGGGCTCCTCCAGCTCTCTCAGGAGGTCCTGCGAGTCCTTGATGGTGACGATGAGCGCGCAGTGATCGCACCAGAACTTCTCCGCTAAGTCCATGACGTCCAGCAGCTTGGCCTCTCTCTCCTCCAGGAGCACTTGGATGTCCGTCCACAGGAACACCATCTGGTCCAGCTTATCTTGGACAGCTTCAGATCAAACCACAGAAGAGAGGCATCAGCATGTGCAAAACCACAGCTAACTAAAACTAACACCAGAAAAAGAAAATGTGTTTTAAAAAAAATATCAAGCATTTTAATCCAGTTTAACTTGATCGAAAAAAACATTCTGGGCTGAAAATAAGATCGAAAACTTGATTTTTGCATAATTTTACTAATCTTACACATTTTCTTTAAAGGTCCCGTTCTTCGTGATCCCAGTTATGTGTGTGTAATGTTGTTGTTTGACTATAAATAATATCTGTAAAATTATAAAGCTCAAAGTTCAACCCCAAGCGAGATATTTTATTTAACAGAAGTGGCCTACATGGAACGGCCCGTTTGGACTACAATATCCCTCTACTTCCTTCTTTAATGACGTCAGTAAAACAGTTTTTTGACTAGCGTCGTCGTCGTCCGCCCACAGGAACGCTCCCTCAACTCCCTCAACTTAACTTACTGTGTTTACTCAGCTCTTACGGTGATTTTCTGAAGTAAAACTGGCGCTTCATCTTTTGTGTGATGTACAATAAACTTATTAAACTCATCAGTATATGTTTGATCATCATTCGGACCTGGTCCGAAACAGCAGACTGTAGGCTATTAATAAATGATAGATACATACAAGCAGATGACAAATACGTTATAATAACCGTAATTAAACTAGTAAACTATACCTGTTCCATGTCTATACAGCACTCTGACTCTGTAGGCATTATTGTCTGACTGGAAATGAACACCGTTACTGAGAGTTTCTGAAGAAATTGTCCTGAGAGACTGAGCGCGAGCTCATGAAGCTCCGCCCCCTGTGCCGGCGGCAGCAGCTCATTTGCATTTAAAGGGCCACACACTCACACAGTGTGTTTATCTGAGCCCCAAAAAATGACAATTTAAACATGCTGTAAAAAATGATCTGAGCTGAAACTTCACATACACATTCTGGGGACATCAGAGACTAATGAAAAGGGGCATAATACGGGACCTTTAAATGAAAAATATAACAAATAAAAACGAATTGAAGATTTGCATAACAGCTCACAGTCACCTTTGGCGGAGAGGTCCTTGTGTGCTCCCTCCGAGCGCGCGATCATCTCCTCTCCTCGCTCGCGGAGCGTCTCGTACGACGGCTGGAGCTTCTCCAGGTCCACAGTCACGGCTCGGGTCTCGGAGATCTGCTCTCGGATCTTCTCCACCTCCACAGAGATGGACGGCGGCTGGCGCAGGCGTTCAGAGATGCGCTCCAGAGACTCCAGCATCGGCTCGATCTTATCGTGGAACTGTGGAGAGCGTTCATTACCTTTACACACTTACACCACCGCTCAACAGCTTGGAGTCATGAGGCGTTTTTTGATTTTGAAGGACGCCTCTTTATGCCGTATTTATGTAACCCTTAAACAGGCAAGAGTGGAAAATGCTAATTTCATTTTTTATATAATCTGGACTTAAATAAAATATCTACAAAATATATGTTTTTTTAAATATAATATATATTTGGGATATATCAAATTATATCCAAAATATATCCCATTCTTCACCTGATCTAATGTTGACTCATTATATATCATTTGAAAGCTTACGAACTCAAGATTCAGCCTGTTTGAAATTGGACATTGTGTTACCGTAGAAACGGTACTCTAAATTCTTTTAATGGGCTCCTCCCCTTTTGGGCATCGTCATGTTTCATAATTGATAACCTTTTTTTAATATTGACAAAACACATATTGTTAGAAAGGTCTGAGTCTCAAGGTTCCATATTTTGTGACAGAAGTGATATTTGGACAGAAGGTTATTAATTTGTTATGGCAGAATGCATACAATTAAATTCAAAGGAATGTAAGTCACCCGGTGGCTGTTTTTGGTATTACGCCTAAACAAAATTTAAATTTTTGTGATGTCAACTTCAAATGTGGAAGACAACTTGGTTAGATACATGGCTTTGAGTCTATAGTACAAAATATTTTGTAAAATACATATTTTATAAAAAAAGAATAAATATTAAGTACAGTATATTTGATTTAATGTAAGTTTTAAACTGCCTTAACTTTTTTATATTTTTTTATTTATTTTTTTAGAACTTGGGTCTATTTTCCAAAGCATTCTTGAATTACAATCATTTAAGTTTGAATAGTGCATTTTAAATAGAGCTAGTTTAATCCCTTTTGTATTCCCTAAAAAGGCAACGTGACTCAGGAGACACATACAATTCACATAAAACATATTTCTTAATTTTCTCCTTCAGCACCTTAAGACAATGTTCACATTTAATGTAAGTATTATTATTTTTTTATTTTATTTTTTTTTCAGAAGAAAAGTAAGTTTAATATATATATATTTACTTATCTAAATATCGCAATGTTCTACGCCATGTTGGATTTAGGTCAGGCTGACTAATTGATCACAAGAATCATTTGAAGCAAATCATGTGACCAGCATACTCAAGACAGACCAAGCTGTCATAAGTGATAAAATACAATAAAAACTATGTATCTCGTGGGATACGCTGCCTGAAATATTTCTGTTTATATTATATTTGTATTATATTTGTATTTTCTCTGTGATTTATAGAGTAAAGTGCAATTTAATCCTGTGATTTCCTTCAGAAAACATGATGATGATTTGCCACTCAAGAAACATTTTTGTTGTGGAAACCATGAATAACTACTTTTCAAAAGTGAAAGATATTCAAAATATCACAAAAGATTTATATAAATGCTGTGCATGGATGCGTCATGAGGACAGAGTAAAGTGAGGCGTACCTGTGTGGATTTGGAGATGGCCTCGTCCAGGACAGCGGCTCGGACCCTGACGTCCACTTTGAGCTGGCCGTACAGGCGGTCGGTGGTCTGGTACTTCTCTCGGATGGCCGTGGCTTCTGTGGGACTCAGCTCCACCAGCTGAGGTCCGGTCTTATTCATCTTGTCGATGTGTGGCTTGTGCTCTGCTATCAGCTCCCTCATTTGCTGAAGGTGGAGTATCATCAGAATAAACATTTACAACAGTATCATCAAAAAACTGTTAAGGATCAAAAACAATTCATTCTTTGCACGTGACGCCACAAGCACTGGCTGGCGGACAACAAAACCCAGTAAACTAGTCAAGGATCTTGCCAGGAGGTCGCCAGTTTTTATACAAAACTTGATGTTTCGAGGTGTAAATGACACGCCAGATGGTTGTTGTGCGATTGGTTGCCCTAACCAGATAAGTATAACGTTACACGTCCGTGCAGTGATCATTTCAACATTTGTTTGAATACAATGGGTGTATGATCACGTGATTAATCATGTCTTTAAGTTAACCTGTAGTTTCGTCAATCAACGCCGCCAGCTTCAGTGAGTCAGCTGTGTGTGTTATGAGGCTAATGTAATGAAATTCATTGAAAAATAAATGACTTTGGGCACTTTGACACTCTCGCGGAGGCGGTGTAAACGCAGCTGTTGTATTTTGCTAACAACAACAAAAGTGTGTGATAGGTCGTTTTTTAAGGTTCGTGATATCTATGGTTTTCAGTGGAGCTAGATTATTTATGGAGGAATTATTACTGCTCGATTATCTAAAAAAAACTTTACACAATTGAACTACCTTCACCTTGGAGTTAATCCTAGTCCATAGTTATGCAGCTAGCTCGCTAACAGACTTGATAGCTATTAGAAAGACCTGGAACTACAGGACTCTACGTAGAAAATACTCGTTTGCTGCCCGCCAGGCAACCATGGTAGTCACGTGACTGCAAACTGTGAATTAGACAACATTTCACACAGATCTGTCAGGACACTGATGTACAGAATTACTTTATCCTCTTAACCCTTCTAATAACGCACTAAGGCGCTGCATTACAGGGATTTTGTGACGAGGCGAAACAGTAAACCATGTGAAATCAGTCTGGAGTTGCATTTTGCTTTGATAAAACGCCAGCGACTGCACATCAGCATCTCTACACTGGAAGGATGACCTCATCACCACATTAGGTATGTTTCCATGCACTCATTTCAGATTTCAACGTCTGAAAGTTCTGTTTAAATGAAGCTTGCAATCTGATTCATATATTACATGTGTTCTGGACCAAAATCCAGTCGACACGTTGTGAACCGGAGAAAGCTACTGTGAGTGAAACTGTCATCATCGAAAAAGAAAGCTAACGTTTATGTCAGAAGTGACACTATGACCAGTTCATAAGACTTGAGACATTAATAAACGTATGCAGGTTTGCATGATGTAACGAATATGATGTAACGCAAATCAAACCAGCTATTAGGCTAACTGAAGTAAAACCATGCCAATCTCTAGGTGTGGTGGAAGGTGTGTGATGATGATGTGGGGATATTTTAATCCCAAAGGCCAAGGGAACTTTATCAGGATGCATATTATCCTGAATCCATGAAATAACTGGCTTTTAAAAATAAAAATCTGCCTGACTCTATGGCAATTTAACAAAGGGGTGTCTTGACTTATGCACCCTGTATTTTAAGGAAAAACATTTATTTATTTATGATACATTATTCATTCACAAAGAAAATTTGTGTCCTTAAAGGTTGGAGTTTTCCTCATTTTTCTAATTAAGGCATTAAGATCAATATCCAAAAGATGATTTTTTATTCCTCTTTTTAGGCAACTTTTCATGGGTGTCCAAACGTATTCACACCACTGTATCTCATAATTCTGAGATAATTAACTCATTAATTCAGAAAAACAGAGCAAAAATATTTTTTTCATGAAAAAATATTGTAATTCTGAGATATGAACTCGTTAATTCAGAAAAAAAAAACAGATCAAAAACCTTTTTTCATGAAAAAATATCTTGTAATTCTGAGATATTAAACTCATTAATTCAGAAAAACAGAGCAAAAACTTTTTTTCATGAAAAAATACCTCGTAATTCTGAGATAATTAACTCGTTAATTCATAAAAACAGAGTAATATTTTTTTTGGTAAAAAAATATCTCGTAATTCTGGGATAATTAACTCGTTAATTCATAAAAACAGAGTAATATGTTTTTTCGTAAAAAAATATCTCGTAATTCTGAGATAATTAACTCGTTAATTCATAAAAACAGAGTAATATTTTTTTTCGTAAAAAAATATCTCGTAATTCTGAGATAATTAACTCGTTAATTCATAAAAACAGAGTAGTATTTTTTTTCGTAAAAAAATATCTCGTAATTCTGAGATATTAAACTCATTAATTCAGAAAAACAGAGCAAAAACTTTTTTTCATGAAAAAATACCTCGTATTTTTTTCCAAATTTTTTTTTCATGAAAAAAATATCTTGTAATTCTGAGATAATTAACTCATTAATTCAGAAAAATAGAGCAATTTTTTTTGGTAAAAAAATATCTCGTAATTCTGAGATAATTAACTCGTTAATTCATAAAAACAGAGTAATATTTTTTTTTCGTAAAAAAATATCTCGTAATTCTGAGATAATTAACTCGTTAATTCATAAAAACAGAGTAATATTTTTTTCGTAAAAAAATATCTCGTAATTCTGAGATAATTAACTCGTTAATTCATAAAAACAGAGTAATATTTTTTTTCGTAAAAAAATATCTCGTAATTCTGAGATAATTAACTCGTTAATTCATAAAAACAGAGTAATATTTTTTTTCGTAAAAAAATATCTCGTAATTCTGAGATAATTAACTCGTTAATTCATAAAAACAGAGTAATATTTTTTTTCGTAAAAAAATATCTCGTAATTCTGAGATAATTAACTCGTTAATTCATAAAAACAGAGTAATATTTTTTTTCGTAAAAAAATATCTCGTAATTCTGCGATAATTAACTCGTTAATTCATAAAAACAGAGTAATATTTTTTTTCGTAAAAAAATATCTCGTAATTCTGAGATAATTAACTCGTTAATTCATAAAAACAGAGTAATATTTTTTTTCGTAAAAAAATATCTCGTAATTCTGCGATATTAACTCAGAACGCAAAACAGAGTAGCTTTTTTTCCCTCAAGTGAATGTAGTACGCTTCCATAGGATGACTTGACTATATATAATTAAACTGGTAACACTTTATTTTGACGGCCCACTTTAGACATTCTGTTGACAGTAAGTAACGTTGCCTAACCACTAACAACTCAACTGAGAGCTAATTGACATGTAGGTGCAACATTACTTGTCTAAAGAGAACTATCAAAAGAAAACGCAACCAAATGATTTGATTTCAGACAGATGATGAGTGTGTGAGTGTGTGTAAGCGTCCTGCTGTTGGTCGTACCCTCAGCTCCTCCTGCTGCTGTCTCAGGGCCTCGTACTCGATGGCTGGTTTGGACAGCTGAGTGAAGCTGGTTCTGGTCTCCTGAAGCCATGGCCAGAGCTCGTCGTGCGTCTCCCAGAACTGGCAGACGAGGGAGTGAGCTCTCTCCAGCTGCAGACAGCGCTCCGAGTTCAGCTGACTGACCACAGCGTACTTCTCCGACAACACCTGGAGCTTCACCTGTACGGGACACAGGGGTTTCAGCCGTGCTGGACAGCGTACGCTCCGGGTCTCTACACATGTACTGTTACTTACCCTCAACGCCTGCTTCTCTGCTTCATCTTTGCTGCTCATAATCACCTCGCCGGTCTTTACAATGTCATCCACAGCATCTTTATGTCTCATGATGTCCATAGAGAAGCTCTGGAGGAAAGACAATGTGGACTTTATTACCAGCAGTCATTTTATACATACATTTTTCAATTGTAGCCTTTTAAAAAGAAAACTGAAATAATAAACAATGTACAATGGAGCGTTGTCAAAAATATCGATTTTTCGATACATTTTGAAGGTGAAATATCTGAAACGTTCCAGTACTCATTTCCCTAAGAATAGACACATCTCTCCGACAGCAAATTACACACACCCGCCTCCATGGCAGACGTAGAGCACGGCGCGGTAGAGGCAAATATGCCTCGTTCGCGCGTCAAGTTTGCACGAATGGCGTGAATTGAGCGTCTGGCGTGTTAAGTTGAAAAATTTCGTCTGCCGTCCGAGTTGAAAAATCTGAACTTTGGCATTAATTCGCGGCGCGTTAACCAATCAGGAGCCTAGCTGCTTGCTCACGTGGTGAAGGATCTGCTGTTCTGCTCTACAGAGGAGGTGACTCTCTCGATGAATGCTCGATCAACATAAAAAAGATGGCCGCCGACAGGTTTCGATTCTGACGTGTATAAATTTCGCTTCTAACGTTTGTTTTTACACGCATCAGATTCACTCTTGACGCGCAAATTAACAGAAAGTGGTCAAGCGTCAAACTAGACAAGGTAGTTGCGAATTTGACGCGCTATTCGCGTCCGGTGTGAACGCACCGTGAGAGACGACCACGCAAACGCCCGACTGACCTTCTGAGCCTGTAGCTGAGCTGCGGTCTGCTCCGGTTCAAGCCTGACGTCTCCAAGACAGGACAACTTCTTCTCTGCCTTCGACAGCCACTCCAGCTCAGTGGCGGCCGCCTCATCCAACTGCACAGAAAACAAGAAAACACTGATGTGTGACCGCCATATCAGATGTCCATGCGCTTCTAACAGGATGCATTAAAGCGAGATTCATTGAGTTTGATGTACTATGCATACACATGTTCATAATGCACAGCTTCTTCTCCAGTCAACCCTGAGCATTATTGGAAACAAAGCTGCAAAATCAGGCCATTCACACGAGCTCATTAACATATCATTTACATAACAACACAGTGAATATTCAGCAAATGTAGACCGGTTGTTACTTGTTTTACAAGGAAAGAGATAAGCCAATCAGGTCATTTGCATATATAAGTCTAAAAACTGTATGTTTAAGTTTCAGACATAGAGTGAACAAAGTGTCTGATATTATAATAGTCTAAAATGCATAACATTCCCCTTTATAAAAGCCGGATAAATCACATTAATAATATATTTATCAATAATAATTTTACATGTATTCTTTGTATTTTAAAAACCCAGGCGAGTCAGCTATGCATAAACTACTCAGTAATAAACCATATAAACACACTAATGTAATGCAAATGTAATCAATGTGGGTCACACTCCATTAGTGTATTATGTAAATCCCATCAAGGCGACTCAAAAGAATAAAAACTGTGAAGCATTCAGAATTAACACCACAATGAGGCAGCAATCACAGGCGCTTCATTGTTTGGGCCTTTCGTTGTGATGAAGGCTGAGCCTCTGAGGACACCGTACCTGCTGGGATTTTAAGATGGCGGCTCCAGTCTGGTCCACGTGTTGCGTGATGGCATCGCTGGCCGATCGGTAGCGCTCGTTGTAATCTGTGACCATCCTGTCCAAGCCTTCTCTCGCTCGCCAGGGGACCAGTTCCAGCAGAGCACTGGTTACTTCATTCAGAGAGTCCACCAGTGGCTTCTGGTCCTTCACCTCCTTCAGCAGCGTCTGAACGCGACACATACAGATATATACACCAATTCTGACTATACTTTTCAAGAATTTGTATGTATTAAGTAGATGTTTCTCTTGGGTTTTAGAGTTTTTGGTGTCTCTTCATATTACAGTGTCCTTGTTAAACAGGTTACCTGTACTTACTAGAGCAATACTTAAAGCAGTAGTTCACTTTTGAAAAAACTTTAGCTGATAATTTACTCGCCCCCGTGTCATCCAAGATGTCCACGTCTTTCTTTCTTCAGTCGAAAAGAAATGAAGGTTTTTGATGAAAACATTCCAGGATTTTCTCCATATAATGGACTTCAATGGGAACCAAACGGTTCAAGGTCCAAAAGACAGTTTCAGTGCAAACTGTTCAAAGGGCTTTAAACGATTCCAGACGATGAATAAGGGTCTTATCAAGAGAAACGATCGCTCATATAATAAATAAATAACAAAGTTTAAGTTTTATAAGCTCAAATGCTCGCCTTCTGTTCGAACTCATTCATCAAAATGAACGAATCTTTTTCCGAGTCAATTCATTCGATTCGTTGGTTGAATGAACCAAATGACTTGGAAAAAGATTTGTTCATTTTGATGAATGAGTTCGAACAGAAGGCGAGCATTTGAGCTTATAAAACTTAAACTTTGTTATTTATTTATTAAATGAGCGATCGTTTCGCTTGATAAGACCCTTATTCATCGTCTGGAATCGTTTAAAGCCCTTTGAACAGTTTGCACTGAAACTGTCTTTTGGACCTTGAGCCGTTTGGTCCCCATTGAAGTCCATTATATGGAGAAAATCCTGGAATGTTTTCATCAAAAACCTTCATTTCTTTTCGCCTGAAGAAAGAAAGACATGGACATCTTGGATGACACGGGGGCGAGTAAATTATCAGCAAAAGTTTTTCTAAAAGTGAACTAATCCTTTACAAGCAACTAAACCTATAATAAGTACGTGTCACAATAGCACCTTAAAATGAACAGATTTTATTCAAAAACATCTTGTATGTTTCTCCTAAATGTTGGACATCATAAATCTGAGAACAGTTTGAGATATTATTGAGTTTATGAAGGAAACCAATGAGGGGGAGACTAGGGGAACATTTACAAGACAATGATGTAGTAAAAACTAAAAACGATGTAAGAATCTGCAAAAACGAGTAAAATGCAGTATTATTCATGCCAGGCCAGTGTATATTTACAAATGCGCATGACGTCACTGTTATTTGTATTTTACTCAGAGATGATAACGATAAAACTCGCACTTTGAAACTCCTTTTTAAAAGTTTGTATTTGCAGGCCCCAAAAAGCAGCTGTCGTGGCCAATAAGTTTTTCCCCATTTTTAGTTGAAAACAGTGTTGTGTGATAGCCACTGAGTTTGATTGGTATTCGAGTTGCCTAGCATTAACACTTTTGTAAATTCTCTTTCCTAAGGATTAAAATGCATCTCCACCATCATCACTTACTTTCTGCCTCTCTTGCAAGCCGGTGAGCTGTTCTCCGACTGGCTCTTCAGCTTTAAACGAAGCCAGCTCAGACTCCACCTTCTCCAGCCAGGAGTCCAGCTCCTCGTGGGTGTTGTGCAGCTTGGTGGCGAGAGACAGGGCTTTGTCCAGAGTCTTTGAAACATCGCCGCTCATTGTGTTGATCTCTGAATACCTCGTCTTTATCCCATCCAGTTTACCTTGGATGACCACAACCTCATCGCCTGAATGACAGTGAACACACACACATGATTCACAGAACATCAAACAGAAAACCTTCCACATATTAATCTTCTTTAACCCTTGTGCATCCTTATGGACATTTTTGTCCTTTTCAGTTTTGTTGTTAAAGCTAACTTCAAAAAACTTGGCACAGACGTGTATTTTTATTGGAATTTTACCATTTGACCGTCATTTTCTTAAAAAAACATTTTTTTTGCATTAGGTACAAAAAATACTCCCTCTCAGCACCTTTTGGACAAAAATGTCCCCATTAAACCTGCCATTTTTAATCCCCGGTTCAGTTAACTATAAAATTATGCAATCTTTGTTAAGAGGCTTTCATTCTGATGGCAAGGCTTCAAAATTTTATTTTTTACTATTTTTTATCAGATGGTGCCATTTTTTTTTTTTAAGTTTGGCCTATAAAACAAATATCGCTTTATTCCTGTTTTCTGCTTCGGCATATTACAGAGCCAACTGGATAAATTATGCAATGATATTTGTGTGGGTGTGTTGGTATGGATGTCAGAGTGTGGTTAATATGTGTGTTATAAAAAAATATATGTGTGTGTTTGTAATACTGAGAGAGAAAAACTGTAAATTCAAATCCAATAACATATTTTCAATGGGGAAAATATGTTACTACGCCCACTTCCTTAGATTTCCACGACGCATGCGCGAGAATTGCGATCTGAAGTGGTGTAAGCAAAAAAAGCAGATCGCAATTCTCGCGCATGCGTCGTGGAAATCTAAGGAAGTCTCGTTTCTGGCCTACAAGGAAGAAAAGAAATAGTCGAATAAACTCGTTATTTTTGTTTGTTTTTTCGCACAAAAAGTATTCGTGTCGCTTGATAAACATATAGTTGAGCCACGGTAGTCACTTGGGATATTTAAACATTTTCTTCATTGACTTTCTGGGCCGTCAAGAGGCAGTCCCTTAGGAGCCAATGTGGTAGTTATACAGCTCTCAAATTTAATCAAAAATATCTTCATTTGTGTTCCGAAGACGAACAAAGGTCTTACGGGGTTGGTACAGCATGGGGGTGAGTAATTAATGACTTAATTTTCATTTTTGGGTGAACTAACCCTTTAACTATAAAATTATGCAATCTTTGTTAAGAGGCTTTCATTCTGATGGCAAGGCTTCAAAATTTTATTTTTTACTATTTTTTATCAGATGGTCAAGTCAAGTCACATTTATTTATATAGCGCTTTTCACAATACAGATTGTATCAAAGCAGCTTCACAGTGATAACATGAAAGTAGCACAACACAGATCAACAACATTGCTAAACACTAAATAACCCCAACTGAGCAAGCTCAAAGATGGAGCCATTTTTTTTTAAGTTTGGCCTATAAAACAAATATCGCTTTATTCCTGTTTTCTGCTTCGGCATATTATAGAGCCAACTGGATAAATTATGCAATGATATTTGTGTGGGTGTGTTGGTATGGATGTCAAAGTGTGGTTAGTATGTAGCCTATGTTATAAAAAAATATATGTGTGTGTTTGTAATACTGAGAGAGAAAAACTGTAAATTCAAATCCAATAACATATTTTCAATGGGGAAAATATGTTACTACGCCCAAACAAACTGTTACCCAAAGCTCATTTTTTGAGATATCATCCTCAAATTTGGAACACAACCTATTTAGGTTTATGGCTTTGATTTTATTGCAGTTTTGAGTTCAACCTGATTTATAAAATATATATTTTATATAAATAATTTTCATAAACTTATACCTATATAACTTTTTTTTGGATTTACTTATTATTATTTTTTTACTTCAGCAATAATCTGCAAAGGGTCTTCTTTAAAATGATACCAAACTTAAGTCTGTGCTCCAAAGCGTCACATTTTTATGACAGTTTTTTGACATGGACATTTTTGTCCTCTTTTTACCCATTAATTGATGCAGAAGGGTTAATCATGAATCTCACCTGTGGACTGTTTCAGCAGTTCTAACCCGTTTAGGACGGCCTGTTCAATATCCTGTTTCCTCAACTCAATGTCTTCATGAAGAGTCTAGACATTGAAACATACATCAGTCGACAGCAATTTCGAACAGAGCGATACAAAATCACAGAAAATGAAAATGAAATGATGAAAACAAGGGAAGGAAGCCTTGAGAGGAGGAGCTTGTGAAGTACCAGCTGTTCAGCGCGCTGTTTCACGAGCACGGCCACGCTGTGGTCTTGGACCGAGACTTCGCTCAGTTTGCAGTGCACCTCATCCAGCCAGGTCATGAGGGACACTTCGTCCTCCCCAAAGAGCTGCGCATTGGCCAGGGCCTGTCGCAGGAGCTCGGCCTTCTGACGGCACTGCTCCTGCAGCTCCATGTATCTGCTGTTGGTGTTGTTCAGCTTTGCCTGAACCAGCTCCTTGTCATCCACACAGCCCACCGCCCGAAGAGACTGGCCCAGACTCATGGCCTGGTACAAGACCTTACCACGGCCCAAAACCTCCTCCTCTAAGGCCTGTTTACCAGGGAAGCCACAAAACCAGGGAGCGGAAACCAAAATAACAAATGAGAACATAAATGCAGGGAATGGATAAAGTAAAACATGGGAAACAAACTCATAATGGTGACGGGACTATCCGTCTCTACAGACGGCGCCGTACCTTCTGCTGGGAGATCTGCTCCTCTAACTTGGCCGTCTGGGTCCCGATGGGCTCTGAGTTGGCGAGTCTTTTTTCGGTAGCCGTCAGCCACTCCGTCAACGGCTCGAGGGTCTCGTGGAACTGCTGCGCCACCACCAATATATTCTCCAGCTGCTTGTGTCTGCCAAGAACAGGCCGTTAGTTTTATTGCTGGACATGATTGGGTTTGATTATATTGTACAAACACAGTCCTTTACCCATGAAACAAGTAGTTATTGTGATTAGTACAGCTGGAAAATGAGAACTGACTCTTATTTATTTAGATTTGTCCACCAAAGTTTAAACTCAGTCAAAACCATTGTAAAATGCTGGTAAAAACATAACGATATAACTTATTAATGACAGAGTAAATTTCATAAAGAATTACAAAGGAGTGCAAACAAACACATTAAATTAAAGGTTGCACTTTTTTTTAAGTACGTGCACTTAGGCGTAAGGTAACTACATGGGTTAAAGTTCGGTTCAGGGTTAGTGAAGTTATAGTTATTGTAATTACTATAATAAGTACATAGTATTTACATGGGGAACAGGACTGTCAAATAAAGTGCTGCCAAATTAAACATGACATTTGTTGTGGAAACACTGAAATTTAGCGCTGTCAAACGATTAATCGCGATTAATCGCATCCAAAATAAAAGTTTGTGTTTACATAATATATGTGGGCGCACTGTGTATAATTATTTTGTATATACAGTATATAAATGCACACACAAGCAAAATAATTCTACACAGTGCACTTACATATATTATGTAAACACAAACTTTTATTTTGGATGCGATTAATCGTTTGACAGCCCTACTGAAATAAAAGTTTACAGAATATATGTGGGTGCACTGTGTATAATTATTTTGTATATACAGTATATTAAATACACACACACACATGCATATATATTTAAGAAAAAAATATTATTTATATATAAAATATTTATATATAATATAAATTATAAATAAATCTATATACAATATATACATGAAAATATTTCTTAAATATATACGAGCATGTGTGTGTATATATGTAAAATAATTATACACAGTGCACCCACATATATTATGTAAACACAAACTTTTATTTTGGATGCGATTAATCGCGATTAAACGTTTGACAGCCCTACTGAAATTGTATTTTTTGTACTCAAGGGAATCTACACTTTTTTTTGTCTGTAGCCCTCAAACCGTATTCACTTTATAGCCCGTAATCTTGTAATTGTGGACAAATGTGGGCACAGAGGACTCAGGTGTGATCCTAATTTTTATCTATAATAAATGTTAAATCACTCTCTTCGATAAAGTTTTGTCTATCCATTTATGGTGGGGTTTTTTTTGTTTTTTTTTAAGGTATTTTTGAATTTATTTACTTCAAAAAGTACCATATTTTCTATGTAAATTATTTATATGTAAATTAATTAATTTTTTAAACTACATTAAAATATCATTCCAATAAGTTCTTAGAGCTAAAACCTAAAGATGAAGTGACTTTGCTGTCACGTGGTGTCTTATTTTGGCTTATTTTAAATTACAGTTTTTCCCATTCATTTCTATGGGTGCCCATTTTTGACCAAAATACAAGAATAAGTTGTTGTTTTTTCACCCACTTAACATTGTAGAATTGAGTCAAAAAAAAAAATGTGTGTGTTCAGGAGGCAAACTTAGGAAAAGTAGCCTGTCTTGTACCGCTCAGATAAAGGGAAGTATTTTTTTTACCAATAAATCAAAACTATTTTGCCCACATTTGTCCAGAATACAGTTTTAGGGTTAAAGCATTATTTCAGCCAATAGCTATTTGACTTGCCAACTATAGACACTTTATTCCCAGAATTTAAGATGTGTTTATAGATTTACCTGTTCTCCGCTTTCTTCAGCAGGGCATCCCACCGTTGCCCCAGGCATTCAATCTCTCTCGCAATCTTCTCCTTATCAACAGTGTCAGCTAAAGCCGTCATCTTCCGTCCCTCCGTCTTAATCAGCTCCACTGTGGCTCTTCGCTCATCCAGCAGTCTCTGCAGGAGCTACACAGAGCCAATGGGAAAACCAAACGGACATCACCATACGGAAAACCAAAAGATTTCACATCAGCGAAGTGATTCTCATTGAGATAGGGTCGTCACACCTTCTGCTCTTGTATCTGTGCTTTGACCACTTTGAATTCTGCTGACGGAGGCTTCTGATTGGCCACCAGCTCCTCTGTGTCCGTGAGCCAGCTGAGAAGAGACTCCAGTGCATCCTGGAAGCGGCCACAGTGCAGCAGGGCTTCGTGAAGCTGTGCCGATCGCTCCGCAACCTGTGGAGGAGATCACACATGGGAACAACCTTAAAACTGTAGCTTGGCATGATAAAAATGACAACATTTGTTGGTGTAGCATCTAACACTATCACTACTTGTTCTAAACCATGGATACTGGAAAGGCTACACTCGACTATAGACCATTTCAACGGCTATTTGTTGGCTTAAAGAGATAGTTCACCCAAAAATGAAAATTCTGTCAGTATTATTATTTATTTCAACTATTTACTTCCTTCTCCATGGGCCTGTAGTCAGTTAACGTAGTGTGATTGCGTAAAGCTACGACACACGTAGGCTCACTATTGGCCGACGCTGGTCATGTGTGTGTGATGCGTGTGACGTACAATAACAGAAGCTTACGCTATTAAACTAGTAACCTGACTCGCGCAGAGGGAGAAATAAACCAATAGTTGAAATAAAGTCGTTATTTTTGTTTGTTTTTGTGCATAAAAAAGTGTTCTCGTCGTTTGATAAAGTTAAAATTGAGCCACTGTAGTCACTTGGACTATTTTAACGATGTCTTTAATAACTTTTCTGGGTCGGCAAGTTTCAATCCCTCAAGAAGCCTATGGACTAGTATGCAGGAGCGATCTTAATATCTTAAATATCTTAATTTGTGTTCCGAAGATGAACGAAGGTCTTACGGGTAAATACTGACAGAATTTAAATTTTGGGGTGAACTATCCATTTAAGTAACATCTTTGTTTGTTGGACGTTTTCCGGTTAGCTGTCGAACACATTCAAAATTTCGGTGGGAAATTAAATGTATAAATCAAACACCAGCGCATTTGTTATTGTTTACATCCTTGAAATGGTCTATTCTCAAAGTACTGAAGATTACAGCTAAGGTAGTGGCGTCAGTACTCGTTAGTTACTCACCAACACTGGCAAACATTACGATTGCTATCAAAAGATTATGAGCAATCCAGAATGCAGTAGATAAAGAAATTGAACAATTCATCCATGATATTATTGTAAATCTTCAATTGAAATGTACACATTTTGTGAAACTAGCTGAAGAGTGGGTCGTACTTTTTTGTTGAGGGTATTCCACCTGGTGTTGACCTCTTCGAGATCACGATCAAGGCTTTTGGTGCTGGTGCCTTTGCCGGCGTTCTGAATCAGTGAATGGCCCAGAGTGTTCAACTCATGCAATTGGCTCTGCAGCGACTCAATGACGTCTTTCTGGAAAACCTGTAAGTGATAGATATTGAAGAACACTAAAAACCAATAAAATCTATTTAGAGTTTCAGATTGAACATAATATCCAATCTTTGAAGTTACACTTTTGGCACTACAAAAAAAATTGTAAGCTATCCAGTGTTTGCTTGAATATTATGAAGTTCAATGAATCATCAATCATTAATAAAAGTCCAATAATTTAAGTTACACTTAAACACTGCATAATGTTCTCAGTTGTGGTTCAATGTTAAAGGAGTAGTTCACTTTTGAAAAAACTTTTGCTGATAATTTACCCATGTCATCCAAGATGTCCATGTCTTTCTTTCTTGGGTTAAAGTGAATAAGGGTCTTATCAAGCGAAACGCTCTGTTCTGTGATGCGCGTTCGTGACTCTCGTTTATCAAAATGAACAAATCTTTTTCCGAGTCATTTGGTTGATTCAACGAACGAAACGAACGAATTGACTCGGAAAAAGATTCATTCATTTTGATGAATGAGTTCAAACAGGAGAGTCACGAACACTCGTCACAGAACAGAGCAAGGCGAGCATTTGAGCTTATAAAACTTAAACTTTGTTATTTATTTATTAAATGAGCGATCGTTTCGCTTGATAAGACCCTTATTCATCGTCTGGAATCGTTTAAAGCCCTTTGAACAGTTTGCACTGAAACTGTTTTTTGGACCTTGAACTGTTTGGTTCCCATTGAAGTCCATTATATGGAGAAAATCCTGGAATGTTTTCATCAAAAACCTTAATTTTTTTTCGACTGAAAAAAGAAAGATCTTGGATGTCATGGGGGCGAGTAAATTATCAGCAAAAGTTTTTTCAAAAGTGAACTACTCCTTTAAGAATCAACTGTATCTTTGATGTTTCTTCTTAGGAGGTTTGAACAAAACCAAAACCAAAAGAGACTACATGAACAACTACAATCACATTTTGGGAACCAGCATCCAAAACATAAGCTAGTGGCCAGTTACGCTGGTCTTTTACTAGATATGTTTAGCCAGCATCCTTATAAGGTGACGTTCTTCCACTAAAAAGGGCACGATGTGCTCCAGCACCAGCCAACTGGTTGTTGTAAGAGGCTTCTCCTCGGTTATAACCAGCTGTGCACCATCACAACATCTGAGTCACTGACAAGCAAATAACGATAAACCCAATTCAGCCGCCTCCTAATCTGATAAAGGCCAAGCGTTTCCCTCCCAGGAAACGCTAATCAAACAATCAACATTATCCAGCTATTTTGGGGTACCTGGGTGGAAGGCAAGGCCACAAGGTCCATCTGCGAACATTCAGCTATGGATGTTAATAGACTCTCTATGTCTTCATCCTCCATGTGTTTTAGTCCATTGCTGAAACCTGCCTCCCTTTCGACTAACAACAAGAAATCCTCCAAATCTGCCATTTTGGAGTCTGTAGCTCTTTGCTCGTATTCATAACTCTTTTCGTCCTTGGTGGCGTATTGTCCTATACTCGGCAGGCGATGTGAAAGAGTCTTTGGTTCAGTCACCACAACACTGAGAAGCTCACAGTCCTCCTGTGAACAAGCATCTTCAAGAAGTTCAGCGGTGGGCAATTCCTCGTATCCTGACAAGTTGCTCGACGTCCTGACATCGCTATTACAAACTGCGTGCTGAGCCACACTGAGGTCCGAGTTGTTATGTTGTTGGCTTCCGAGCGTTGATGCGTCCGTGTAATACAGCGGAGTTGGTAACCTGTCCTTCTTTGGGGAGAAGGGGAAGTCTTCCTGACCGGAGCTGAGGGAATGCCCTGGCTTTAGGTCTCCAGATACGTGCAGTCCCTCGGCAGAAGAAAGGCTTCTTGTACCAGGCCCGGGTCTCCTCTGACCTTGTGGGTTTTGTTGTTCTCTTTCCACCGTGGGACTACACAGGCCCGAGTCGCCCTCTGAGGTAAGAGAGTTGGTCATACTGCGCCCTCTTCCCACTCGACCCGCTCCATCATGGCACAGCATCCCGCTGGAGCTGCCGAACTCGCTGAGGTTGGTGGGAGCGAAGGTCCGCCAGGAGCGCCGGTGCTGAGCCGGCTCCCTCCTCTCTCCCGCAGCTCGGGGCTTACACAGCATGGTGTCTGGACCCCGGATAATATCCCCGTTAAGCTTCAAGCCGTCGAACGCAACCCGCTCATCCAAACGCGCTGCCTCCCTGCTACGGAGCTCAAAGGCACTGGAGGAGGCCAAGACGCCATTCCCACAGAGCGCGTTTATGTCCAGTGTGCGATGGCTGTATGGCAAAGTCCCAACGAAGTGTCTCGAGGCCAGGCTGCCCTTCGACCCCGAGTCGATCTGCTCGTTCAGACGCACGGTGTCATATATGGACCTCTGGGGAACGTAACAGTCGTCGATGTTGAGGTCCTCTTCCTCTCCTTTGCCCACACAAGACGGGTTCTGCCGCAGACAGTCCGGTCTACTCAGAGGTTTCCCCATTATGGCAATGACTTGAGGTAAAAGTTTTCAGTGCAACAATCCTTAACGGACTTTAAATTAAGCCAAACGGGAGTCTCTAGTACCCCTTTTCCACCGAAAAAAGAACTGGTTCGGAACTGGTGCTGGTTCAAAGTTGGTTCGGAGTCGGTTCAACTTGCGAACCCGTTCAGAACCTGTTTGTTTTTCCACTGACTAGAGCGCCCAGGGAACGACGTCGTTACGTCACTGTGCACGTCGCTAGAAACGCTTGCAAGTATTGCTTTGGGATTATCTCTGACTCGTGTACCGAGACAACTTTAAAAACAATTGAAATACGTAAGTCTTTTAATCTTTTCGTTCGATATGTAATCTTTTCTGATAAGTTATGTACCCCTTTTTCTTTCCATTTACTTGTTCTATATCGTGATAGTTTTCTTCTTTGCTTATGTTTCAAATTAAAAAAAATAAAATAAAAACGCTTGCGTGTTTCTGCAGTTTCTCCTGGCTTTGCGATGGTCAGAAAAGATGTTTAGAGCACATCTAAACCCGGCCTAGCCCCCGACGTAAACATGACGTGCTAAAAGAACTGTTCTAGTCCAGCAAAGAGTTGGTGCCGCTTTGGAACCCGTTTTCCCGACCGAGAACCGGTTCTTTGCCTGTCGAAACAGAAAGAACTGGTTCGCGCGCGGGCACCGGCTCCGAACCGGCTCTCAAAATGCTTTAGTGGAAAAGGGGCTTAGGTAAATAAATACAGCAGTAAGAGTAAATTATAGACTTAATATGAAAAATACTATGAATTTGTTTAAGTTACTTTTATAGAGATTGGTGAAAATAAAGCTATATATATATATTTGAAAAATAATTCTCTAATACATCACTTCTTCCTCTTAAACATCCTTTTCCAAGATGACAATCCTGCCGGTTTCCATTTCTCCCCATTGTCACAACTTGTCATTGTTGCTTGTTTCCTTAGTTCTGTATAACTCCAACATGCAGTCCTTTTAGAGTTTCCTGAGAGTCATCCACACAGGGGTATCCCGTACACATACTGCTGGCATATCCTGATACAAATCCTCAAATCTGGGAAAACAAAGCCATAAGCTCCAGGAGGAACAAAAAGCCGCTCCTGCCTCTCTTGTGGTCCAACCGGCTATGACAGACACCCTCCTGGCACTGGACTCAAAGCCCCGCCCCCTTCACGTTATTCAGCCAACATCTGCCACCGCCGGCTCATGCTGATTGGTAGACGTTTGACCCTCTTTTAATTCTCCCCTTCTGTCTCCGTGTCCCATTTGACTTAACTTCTTAGTGTGCTTCTGCTCTTGTCAGGGTAGGGCAGAGAGAGAGAGAGAGAGAGAAAGCGGTCGGCACCCTTTCAGATGACATCACACAAGGCAGAAATAGATCCGCTCTCTGCTCTCTTGCCCTCTCCGTCCCTTGTTTCTCTTCTCGGGTGTTTTGGAGCCACTGAAGAGCCTGTAGTGTCTCATAATTACAGAGGAATGCTGAGGGAGGAACTAGACGTGGGTAATGAAACACCGTAACCTCTGCCAAATGCATGACAGGTCTTTTTTCATGGCAAGTGGACAAGGTGGGAGAAGCGATGGATTAAAGGCTAGTCTGCATAAAGAATGCAGCTTTGTTTCTGGTACTTGTCAACGTTACGTCAGCGAGATAATCTCTGGATAAGTTCTAATCGCCTGGCCGTAGTGATCTTCACAGTGCATTTTTTTACACAAGGGAGTTTCCAAATTGTAGAGAGAGTATATGCTCAGATTTAAAGGGAACGAGTATTTTTTCACCTTTATCCGGGTGGTACTGCATAAAGTGAAAATGATCTCTCACCAACTTGACGTGAAAGCCCTAATCGTGGAGATTCGAGAGTTGCCTGAGCGTATTCCAAGTAAATGACATACTTTCCCTGCTAAGTGTGCGGGGGGAAATGAACGCCAGGCGAAAAGAGGAAACTGTGAAGGTGAAGAGGTTAAAGAGATATGAAGAAATAATCCAGGCAGTGAATTAAGAAAGACATTTGTTTTCATAGTCCACGTCTCTAATGTCTCCGAGACGTGTTGTCTTGCCGTGGACGTCTCATGAAGCAAATAAAAGGGATTTATCTTTCTATGACGCCACGAATTTCTTTTATAAATGCATTCTTATGAAAAATGTGATAAATCACGTATGAATGATTTTACAAACAATTTTAACCATCCATTTGCAGGTGGCAAAACTTTGCAGTGAGCCTTTTAAAGCAGTAGTTCACTTTTGAAAAACACTTTTGCTGATAATTTACTCGTCCCCATGTCATCCAAGATGTCCATGTCTTTCTTTCTTCAGTGGAAAAGAAATGAAGGTTTTTGATGAAAACATTCCAGGATTTTCTCCATATAATGGACTTCAATGGGAACCAAACGGTTCAAGGTCCAAAAGACAGTTTCAGTGCAAACTGTTCAAAGGGCTTTAAACGACTCCAGACGATGAATAAGGGTCTTATCAAGCGAAACGATCGCTCATTTAATAAATAAATAACAAAGTTTAAGTTTTATAAGCTCAAATTTTGACTTGCTCTGTTCTGTGATGCGTGTTCGTGACTCTCCTGTTCATCAAAATGAACGAATCTTTTCCCGAGTCAACTCGTTTATTTCGTTTGATGAATGAACCAAATGACGCAAAAAAAGATTTTTCGTTTATTTAAAAAAGAGTTTGAACAGGAGAGTCACGAACGCACATCACAGAACAGAGCAAGGCGAGCATTTGAGCTTATAAAAGTTAAACTTTGTTATTTATTTATTAAATGGTCGATCGTTTCTCTTGATAAGACCCTTACTCATCGTCTGGAGTCGTTTAAAGCCCTTTGAACAGTTTGCACTGAAACTGTCTTTTGGACCTTGAACCGTTTGGTTCCCATTGAAGTCCATTATATGGAGAAAATCCTGGAATGTTTTCATCAAAAACCTTCATTTCTTTTCGACTGAAGAAAGAAAGACATGGACATCTTGGATGACATGGGGGCGAGTAAATCATCAGCAAAAGTGAACTACTCCTTTAAATGTGGATGAACAAATTATAAGCTCTGATGTGACATGCATTAAATCATTCATTTAAAACCAGACATGATGGTAAACAATGCAAGTCTGTGCACAGAAACAGGGCAGGGATGTTTCCCCATCTGAAAACCTCTCACCATTCACACGAACAATACCCACAGGCACTGAAACGCAGAACTATTATTTAGACGAGAACAAAGGTTTGGTTGAGAAAAAAAAAAAATCTCACAGTATGCATTCCGCCGGGCCAAAAACGTTATCTCTCTCCCTCTTTGTTACCGTCCCATGCAACATGATCACAGTGAAATAACAACTTCATCATAATGCAACAATGTGCATAAGTTCTGGTGAGGGTTTCAGGTTCCCGGCTGGGCGTCTGTACGTTGAGTCAGGCTGATGATTCAGCCAACACAGACCCTTTTCCAATCATCACCTACGGGATTACAAAGAGCCCCCATGATTCAAGAGTCAGAGTTTGCATGAGACATTACCGTCATGTCCAAGTAGTGGAAAAGAAGACAAACAATTCCTTAATTTCTAAACAACTCAATGTGTCTGCTAAGGTATTCTGGGTGGGTTGATTCTTGCTGGCTTTAGTCAAATTAATGAACCCACCTCAAGGTCTCTATAATATTCTGGTCCAGAATCCATTGAATTGAAATGATAAGGATAAACAAGCAACACATGCATATTCTCATATTTTTAAATGACAAAGCAGATTTCCTCTTTGTGCATCATGATCTGGGTAATTTCCCCGCGTTTAATGGCCGTGTCAGTGAGAACAAAGCAGCTGATGTAGCAGTGATCATCCATCCAGAGATTGAAAAGAACACAAAGCCTGAACAACAAGGGGCAGCTGATGCTCCAGCGAGTGGATGTCCATGCTCGATTCATATCACATGCAAATATAGGTTAAGCTTCTTTCAGCTTCAAGCGTTTAAAGGCTTTCTGGACGATGTTTTATCCCACTTTAAGTCTTGACAAAGGCTTTATCTAGGACTGAAATTTTAAATCACATGGTTGTGTTTACATGGTTTTCTATCAGTGTTGTGAAAATATTACAATCTTATCCATCCTGATATTTTCTATGATATCTCAAAGTAGTAAATAAACCAGGGCTGTCGGTTAAACGCGTTATTAACGGCGTTAACGCAAAAAATGTATAAGGGCATCAATGTTTTTTTAATGGTGCGATTAACGGTCTTTTTGGCCTAGAAAACTAGTTGTTTTGAGTGGATGACGAGCGCGAGAAACCGAAATGGACAGTGGTGGAATGTAATGAAGTACTTTGTTACTTTACTTAAGTACATTTTTCACGTATCTTTACTTTACTTAAGTAGAATAAATAGTGCAGACTTTTTACTTTTACTTCGTTACATTTTGCAGCAATTATTATACTTTCTACTCCACTACATTTCTACAACTTCTGTTACATTTTCTGATAATTTTTTTCCCTGCCAAAACGTAATCTGACCGTCCGTTCGTCCGTTGCACGTTTGTCTCACCGGTTGCCATAGATACACCAACTAAATGCGTCTCGCACGCAGTGCGTTTATCGTGCTATTTATACGCGACAATTAGTTTTTACGTGCATAGGAAACGCACCGTGTGTAATATACGTTTGGTTAGGATTATGGCAAGCCAAGAGGTTCATAATTACACCATAAATAAATCGCGTTTACTGCCATAGTTATTAACATATATATAGTAAGGATAAGTATGATGTGTATATTGCCTAATTGCAAGCTTGTTTTAGAAATGGTGACAACAAATTTTTTCCATCATTATTGAACATCATTGGAGTATTAGGTTGAATGAGCTAGAATTAAATGTTTTATTAATCATTAGAAAATAGACATTAAGAGAATAAATTGTTATGCAAGTACTTTTGCTTTTAATACTTAAAGTACATTTAAAATCAGGTACTTTTTACTTTTTACTTAAGTATGCTTGTCATTGTGTTACTTCTACTTTTACTAAAGTAAATATTTATCTGGTTATTTGTACTTTTACTTAAGTACTGAAATTAAGTACTTCCTCCACCACTGGAAATGGACGCCAATAAGATTCTGAATGCAAAGTTTACTTTTAACAAGTTGCCAAATGGTTCCATTGACAAGACCAAAGTTATCTGTGTGTTTTGTCGTTGTGAACTGAGCTATCATCATCGCAGCTCGTCCAGTCTGAAACACCAGCTGATGGCCAAGCACACACACACACACAGCTGATGCGAATTCTCCGCCCCCTCGTCAATATCGGGACCTCGTCAGTATTTCTTTCACCCTTTTATTGATGGACAGTGTTACATTGTGTGAGAGATTATTTGCTCTAAGTGAGAATGTTAGTGTGAAATTTAACACAGTATAGGCCAACGTTGTTTTCAACATAAAACATTTGCACAAAGCAAGCCGATCCACTTTTCCATGTTGATAAGAGCATTAAAATAATTATAGGATAAATCAAGAGACATTTAGAAAAGAGAAAAATGTGAGATTAATTGCGATTAATCGCGAGTTAACTATGACATCAATGCGATTAATCGCAATTAAACATTTTAATTGTTTGACAGCACTAAAATAAACTTTAACAAACCCTGAGAAATCTACATCTATTGTTTAAAAAACACACTCTGTTGCCATAACAAAGGAATAGAAAGAAGGCTTTTTTGAGGGTCTGAACAATCCAAAAATTCCTGCAGCCGCATACTTGTCCAAATGATGGACCACTTGAAATATGGAGTCAAAAAACATCCAGGAACCTAAACTGACAGGCCAAAACAAATATGTAATTTTTGAGGAATGAAGTCAACTTTTCTAAAAATATCCCCTGGTGAAGTACAAGTCTGGCTTTTTCAACTGCATCGGTGGGACAGAAAACATTTTCGACTCCCTTCAGTTTGGAAACAAATGAACAAAAATCGCTGTACAAACATACAAAGAGAAATTGTTGTGCATTACATACTTAACTGTCAACATGCAGAAAAAAAGTAACACTGACAATAAAGTTGTATTTTACTGAAACATCCTTTAAAGGAGTAGTTCACTTTTCAAAAAACACTTTAGCTGATAATTTACTCGCCCCCATGTCATCCAAGATGTCCATGTCTTTCTTTCTTCAGTCGAAAAGAAATGAAGGTTTTTGATGAAAACATTCCAGGATTTTCTCCATATAATGGACTTCAATGGGAACCAAACGGTTCAAGGTCCAAAAGACAGTTTCAGTGCAAACTGTTCAAAGGGCTTTAAACGAGTCCAGGCGATGAATAAGGGTCTTATCAAGCGAAACGATCGCTCATTTAATAAATAAATAACAAGTTTAAGTTTTATAAGCTCAAACGCTCGCCTTGCTCTGTTCTGTAACGCACTCCTGTTCGAACTTGTTCATCTTTTTTCCGAGTCATTTGGTTAATTCGGCGAAAGAAATGAACAAATTGATTCGGAAAAAGATTTGTTCATTTTGTTGAACGAGTTCAAACAGGAGAGTCACAAACGTGCACCACAGAACAGAGCAAGGCGACCATTTGAGCTTATAAAACTTAAACTTGTTATTTATTTATTAAATGAGCGATCGTTTCGCTTGATAAGACCCTCATTCATCGTCTGGACTCGTTTAAAGCCCTTTGAACAGTTTGCACTGAAACTGTCTTTTGGACCTTGAACCGTTTGGTCCCCATTGAAGTCCATTATATGGAGAAAATCCTGGAATGTTTTCATCAAAAACCTTCATTTCTTTTCGACTGAAGAAAGAAAGACATGGACATCTTGGATGACATGGGGGCGAGTAAATTATCAGCAAAAGATTTTTCAAAAGTGAACTAATCCTTTAATGCTTTGAAACTAGTTCATAAATATGTATTAAAAGCAACCAGATGCTATAACAAAAAAAGACTGAGCTGATTTTTTTTTTAAATATAAGTATAATCAAGGTTTTACCAACAGAATCCTTAACTATAGCAGGTTAAAATGCAGAAAAACCTGAATTAGCAAGTTTCTATAAATAAGACATCTATTGTTTGCAGTGAATGGAGAAGGCTGCCCTAGCACTCGCTAACAGGTCAAGGAGCAGAAGTCAGAGCCTGCGAGCTTTCACGTGCACCCCACTGGCCCCCAGCTGGCCCACTGCACCTTCAACAATGCCCCATCAGCTGACGGGCTTTTGTTAGCACCAGATGCTCACAGAACTATCCAGAGAAAGATCTAACACATGGCTAACAGACCAAAACCATCAGGGAGCAAAAATCCTCATGTAAAACTCTGCAGATACTTCACTAAACATTAGACCCTAAAATGAACACAGTATTTTTTATTTAAAAACTAAAAAAAAAAATAATAATAAATAGTTTTTGTGAAAAGTTTTGGCATTTGCTTGAGTTAATTACCCCATAATTTACTCACCCTCAAGCCATCCTAACTGTATGTGACTTTCTTCTATCAGATTTAAGCCAAAAAAAAAGTGCATCCATCCATCATAAAAGTAATTTATACAACTTCTAGGAGTTGATCAAGGCCTTCTGAAAGTATTTATTAAACTATAATTATTGGCTTCCAGTAACGGCCGTATGAGAGTCGAGTTCTGGTGGAAGAGTGACCTCTGACCCGACGCTGAGAGTAGACGCCTCTCACGGTTCAAACTAACTCAAGCTCCTCCCACTCTCACTTATAATATTTAAAAATTCTTGTTTTAGACATTATTTTTAATAATTCTTGAGCAGTGTTTTGTTTTGCTCTATCCTCGGCGCTTCCGAGGTTCGGCAATACGTCATGTGTCGGGTCAGAGGTCACTAGACTCACGTATGGCCGTTACTGGAAGCCATGATTACAGTTTCTAAAGTAAATATGGATATTTTTTTTTACAAAAATGCATGGCTTCGCTTCTGAAGGCCTTTATTAACCCCTGGAGCCGCAAGGATTGCTTTTTAATGATGGATGGATGTGGATTTGGGGCTTCAAAATCTAAGGTACCATTCACTCCCATTATAAAGCTTGGAAGAGGCAGGATCTTTTTTAATACAACTATGATTGTGTTTGTCTAAAAGAAGAAAGTCGTACACACCTAGGACGGCTTGAGGGTGAGTAAATTATGGGATTGTTTTCATTTTTGGGTGAACAAACCCTTTAAGTCTGACATAATTTCTGTGCTGCCAAACCAGTCTATTTGATTGAACTGGAAACATAAACAATGGTGTGAGTTTGTCCAAAACATGAAACACTGGTACTGAGTGAAACTTGTTTGATGACAGTAAATATTTCTGAAACTCTTTTTCGTGCCACTAGTGGTGCATATATATGACACATTTCACCTGTTCAAATACTGTTCGGGTCCACTGTAGATATAGATGTTGTTCACTAGCTCACATTTGCCTCGTGATCTTTAATGTGTGAGACATGACAGTATATCAATTGTTTAACCCTCTGGGGTTGTTCGTTACAGAGTCACACTCGGGGTGTTTGGGTCCAAATGGACCCAAAGGGCGGGATTTATATTTAAAAAAAAAAAATCATGATTTTTTTTTTTTTACTCGTTTTTTATAATATCTTTTATTTTATTTTTTTTGTGTTTTGAGAAAATTTAAATATATATATATATATATATATATATATATATATAATTAGTATTAATGCAATAATTATGACAAAATTTCCCCCCATTGAACATAATAGACATTATTTTTTTTTTAAAGCTGTATTTCATTTTAGAGTCAAGCCTAGGCCTCATAAAAGCAATTTTTGAAATGAGATGGATGCCATCTGGTGGACAAACTGAGCATTTTAAAAATACAAAACATGTATAATCAGAATTTTTTGGTGTGTTTGTATATAAAAGTTTCTGTGTGTGTGTATGTGTGTCTGGATGTTTTGCACTCTTGATGTTTTATAGATTCACCCCTTCACTGTTGTGTGCTTTTTTTCAAGATCGTGGCTGATTTGTAGATTGTACGCACAAAAAACCTCAGTATTTTCACATTTTTGCCAATTTCCCATTCATTTTCCATGCGGGTCCATTTTTTTTACAACCACTTAGACTACTCACATCCTGTCCCCAATTTTTTGGGGGGTGTTCAAATACCAAATACCAACAAAGTCACCAAATTTCGGACCATTCCGAGGAAGCTGTGATTTTTAATTTTTTTAATTTAAATTCTTCGAGTCCATTTGGGCCGAACAACCCCAGAGGGTTAAAATGTCAGTGGACTGCTATACGCCTTATTCACGGCAGCGCCATCTTTGATTTTTAATGAGAATGAAAGCGAGGCTGTGAGGGATAGACATGCATCGCTTCAATGGGCTGTACTGTTATTTAATGTGTTTTCGGATTGTTCCGCTCATGAAACACTGGAAAAATATCTTTCAAAGAAATGTCAGTTGACAAAAAACTCCCGACAATGTAAGCTGTGGAAAATTGTAAGTAATCTAGCCGCTTTATTCAGCTTTTTACAGCAGGATGCCATTGGAAACACGGTAAGTCTATCCCTCACAGCCTCACTTTCATACCTGTCATGGCGCTGCTCTGAATAAGGTCTATAGAAGGGGAACAGAACAAGGTAATGAATCTTGATTTTACCTTGAAGGACTCCAGTTGTTGGTTAATGACTTCTGTTTCCAATCCAACAGACCCTTGGGACTCCTCTTGCTTCTCGGCACTGCTTAGTTTGGAGGTAAACTCTTGCGCCTTGCTGCAGAACTCCTCCAGATGACCGAGGGTCTCCTCGACCAGTTCCCTTCTCGAGGTGGCTCTGTCCATCAGCTTTCCACATTGCTTGCCCAGGGCGTCCAAGTCTCTCTTTAGACCCAGGAGATCCGGTGAGGCCTCTGACTCCAGCATCTTCTTGCAACTGTCTCTCCCATTGGCTGTGTTGGTCATCAGATCCTGAAGTTTAGCAACAAAGTCTTGGATAGTGCTTTGCTGATCCCGTAAGGTGTCAAGATCCCTGCCCACTGAAGCCATACCATCCAACTCGTCATCCAGGTCTGCAAAGTTGGCAAACATTTCGCGGATGCTGTTCTGGAATTGCCCGATGCCCTGGAGCTTGTTCTCCAGGGTGGAGCAAGCGTCCTCTACCTTTTTGGTAATTGACATGTGGTCTTTTTCCAAGCTATCTGCCTGAAGGAGAAGGTCTGTCACACCTTCAACCTCAGAGGCATCTACTACAAGACTTTGTGCAAGACTTTTAAGATGCTCAATCTGGTTGTGGACACCCTCCAAGCTGTTCTGCTGGGCCTTCATGTTGGTCAGGTTCTTGTTGCTGTAGGCCTGGACACCCAGGGAAGAGTGCGAATCGAGCTGTTTCCTGGCACCCTCCAGTTGGCCTTTGGCTTCTTTCTGTAAGTCATTGAACTCTTTGAGTTTTTGCGAGATATTTTCTAATGTTTCTCTTTTGAGCATTAAATCTTCCGTCAGCTTATCCAGTCGTTTACCAATGGTTGCCTTCTCCTCCCTAACCATATCGCCATCTGAAGTGACGACCTCCAGGAGGCTATCTGCAGCTGTGTTCGTTATCACGACTTGCCCTCGGTGCTTGTCAACATCCTTCTGGATGGCCTTCAACTGCAAGAGGGAACCCTCGATCTCCACCGAGTTCACGCTGAGCTTTACATTCTTCCCCCTGTCTTCAAACTCTTGCAACCACGAGCTCAGTTGCTCTGAATGTTCCTTGTACTTCAACGCCCTCTGCATGGCCCCTTGAAGCTTCTCTGCTTGATCAGCATTGCTTTTCTTCACATCGTCCCAGCTGGACTTTAGAGCAGAGAGCTGTCCCTGAAGGGCCACCTTTTCTGCCCCCTCTGTCCTCTGAAGGAGAGTTTCACCCTCTTTCATGATGGTGTTATAAGGTCCCTCATGGTCACTAATGGCCTTCTGAACTGCACTGTTCTCCTTGAGACTCTGTTTTAGCCTCTCTGCGTAGGCGGAGATGGGCTGTGTCTTGCTCTGCTCCTGGAGAGTTTGATTCAGCCAGGCTTGGAAGTCCTTCGAGGTCTGATGGAACTGCTGGGAGCTGGCAAAGGCCGAGTTGAGCTGCTCAATCCGCTTTCCTGGTTAAACACAAGGTACGACATAAGAATGTTAGATAAGAAGTCTCCACGGTTGTCACAATTATGTAATATTGTGTCTGAGCAGAGCATAACATGACAAGAGTCATGAGTGTTAAGTCAAATGTTAACACAAATTAACGGGTATGTCCCTCTTTGGCTAATGTACATTCAAGATGGAGGGGCAACATGGCGACCGACATTAGATCCCCTTACCTGTATGTATTTTCAATGCCATATTATACACTCACGAGAATACTTTATTACTTGAACGAAGTAAATATACATTAATGAGCACATATAGTGTTTTTAGCTAAGAATAAACTAAAAGGCTTTAAATATTCATGAGCAAGAAGATGTGAAAGGGAGCTCATTTATGTAACTACTGTCAGACCGACCAGAAAAACCTAAAAAGCACTGTTTATTTATTTATTTTTTTGTTACATTGTATTTATTTGTGCTTTTGCTTGTAATTTGATTTTTATTGTATCTAGTTTTTAACTATGTTAGGCTAGTAGTTTCAGAATTGGAATAGTGAATAGTTCATGTTCACTTTAAAAAAAAAACTTTTGCTGATAATTTACTCGCCCCCATGTCATCCAAGATGTCCATGACTTTCTTTCTTCAGTCGGCTTTTGATGAAAACATTCCAGGATTTTCTCCATATAATGGACTTCAATGGGAACCAAACAGTTCAAGGACCAAATGACCTTGTTCAGTGCAAACTGTTCAAAGGGCTTTAAACGACTCCAGACGATGAATAAGGGTCTTATCAAGCGAAACGATCACTCATTTGAACCAAATGACACAAAAAAAGATTCGTTCATTTTGATGAACGAGTTCGAACAGGAGAGTCAAGAACGCGCATCACAGAACAGAGCAAGGCGAGCATTCGAGCTTATAAAACTTAAACTTTGTTATTTTTTATTAAATGAGCGATCGTTTCGCTTGATAAGACCCTTATTCATCGTCTGGAATCGTTTAAAGCCCTTTGAACAGTTTGCACTGAAACTGTCTTTTGGACCTTGAACCGTTTGGTTCCCATTGAAGTCCATTATATGGAGAAAATCCTGGAATGTTTTCATCAAAAACCTTCATTTCTTTTCGACTGAAGAAAGAAAGACATGGACATCTTGGATGACATGGGGGCGAGTAAATTATCAGCAAGAGTTTTTTTTTTTTTTAAAGTGAACTACTCCTTTAAGCATAGTAAAGTGTTCAAATTTGGCATGGTTACGTGTGTGCAATGGTGATGTTGCAGATGGAAGTAGTAGTTGACGTTAACTGCAATACCTGCTTTGTCCTCAAGTTGTCTGAATGGTTTAGTGACGGCCTCCAGCTGTTTGGTCAAGTCTGCTCTGAGATATTCCTCAGTCACCATTGCAGAGAGCTCAGAGCAAATGTTCTCTGCCTCTTTCAGCCTCTTCTTCTCCTCTCGTAGCTGAGCCAGGATTGCATTGGTGGCTTCGATCTGTTTCTTGACTTCGTCAGGTTGGGTGCTGAGAGCCTGCTGGTTATTTAGTTCAGTCTCCAGGCAGGTGGCACTTTTGCTGAGTCTTTGCAAAATCTCCTGGAACTGAGCGGTCTTACCGACGGCCTGCTCGATGAGGGCATGTCTTTGAGACAGCTGACCCGTCAAGGCCTGCCACTTCTGGGAAATAGACGCCAGCTGTTCCTGAACCGGCTCGACAGCAGGGTCCTGCTTCTCGGAGGCACTGGCGATGGCCGCGGCGGCCTCGGTTAACTTCTCATACTGAGGCTTGCGGCTGTCAAACTCCTTGAGGAGAATCTAATCAAAGGAATGACATATGACATTAAGCAATAGGCATTAAAGGAAAGTGGCATTAGACGTGTACAGTAAGTCACTATGTAACTTGAACAGAAATAATTGACCATACATTTCTTATTCTGTCATCATTCAACAAAAAAAGCATATATTAGGTAGGTCCATATTTCCAGTGTATTATGTTCCAAGTCTTCTGAAGAGAAAAGATCACTTTAAATCACTAATTACTAAACATCATATCAAATGTCAAAAGTGTGATGTGCAAATATGAGCTACTGCTGCTTTTCAAAGATGACTTAAATGACTTCAATTTTGATGTGTTCTTCACACAAAGCCATCTAACCCAGCAGGCAATTTTGTGTTGAAAATAAGTCTAATAGCTGTCCAAACCTAGCCCTGAAGTATAGGCTAAAACGAGGCTGAATTTGGGCTGTCAGTGAAAACTTAGTAGACGTCTAGTAACTACTAGACAACATTTCAAATAAATGAAAACAAACACCTTGTAATCAAAATTTTTGTTCTAGAATATTAATTCTTTTTAATTTAGTATTTTGAGACAATTTAATTGAATTAATTTATTAATAATTATTTTTTTCAAAAAAATATGAATGCAGTATTTTAGTTTAATATAGAGTCTAGGCCTTCAGAAAAAATATATTTTTTTGAAGAAAATTAGCACCCTCTGGTTACAGTATAGAGAAAAAGCGTAGAATCGTGGTGTCACCACTATATGGCATGTACAGCTCTCTATGGAGAGGCATGTGAATTCCCCAGCTGTTTATGAACACATTTTTTTTTGTTGTTGGTGGATTTGAATATATGGTTGAAACAATCTTAAAAAGCTATTTCTTATAAAAAAAAAATGGCAAAAAACAAATATTCACAATTTTTTTTTTTTTTTTTTTTTTTTACAATTTCCCATTCATTTCCTATGAAGGTCATTTTTGACCAAAGACCACAAGTGTGACTATTTTTTAAGACCACTTAGCATGCTCAAATCATGACCTCAATTTTTTGTGTGTTCACATACATAATGCCATAAAAGTCACCAAGTTTCGTAACATTGCGATGAAGCTGTGATTTTTAAAAATTCAAAACATACTTTTTGTAATCAAAATTTATTGGTGTGTATGTGTATAAAAGAGTGTTTGTATGTGTGTGTGTGTTGGAGGGTGTGCCTGTTTTCCACTCTTGATGTTGTAGAGTGTCACCCCTTTCCTGCGGTGTACTTTTTTTTATAATTGTGGCCGATTTGTAGATTGTACATACAAAAATTCAGAGAACATTTTTTTTTGTCAATTCATTTCCCATGGTCGGTCATTTTTGACAGAAGAGAACTCATTTTTTTACGACCACTTAGCCTGCTCGAATCATGACCTCATTTTTTTTGTGTGTTCACATACCCAATGCAATAACAGTCACCAAGTTTCATAACATTCCGATGAAGCTGTGATTTTTAATAATTCAAAGCATAACGTTTTTCGGTCAGAAATGACCGAAGAGCACCAGAGGGTTAACTTCAGATAACCGTTAATATTTCTTTCACATGAATTACAGTTCTTATCTATGTTTACGGCATAACTGCCCGAACCTGGACTTGCTGCTTTTGTGTGTTAAGCATGTTGGGATCCATAGACACAGAGCCCAGGACGCCCATCATCAGCTCCTTCTCCTGCAGCCACTGCGAGAGTTGTGGTTGGGTCGTCTGGAAGAGCTCCAGCATCCGGCACGACTCCTCCAGGTGCTGCTTCCCCATCTCCATGCATCCCCTGACCTCCTCCCATCCCGCATCTGTGTGTGGAGCAGAACACACATCGCTTTATCACTTTCGGCCCAACCCCTCCACTATCAGCTTGAGCTTTCACAGGAGCAAAAATGCCCCAGCACAAATCAATTCATTTAAATATATTTTGACTGCGGTGCTTAAAAGTAAATGTAAAAATGACCGATAAGTGCAGATTACAGCATTACATTTAGATCAAAGATCGCCTTTAGCGTTTCCAGACAATGCAACGGCCAATCAGAGGCGTTTAAAACAGTCACCAGTGCAGAAGAAATCAGCTGACACGCCTGTTTTGATTAAGCGCGCTGGCCTTAAACACTCTAAAAATGCTGGGTTGTTTTAACCCAACTTTGTGTCAAATATGGACAAACCCAAACATCGGGTTAAAAATGTAATTAAAAAATTGTACCCAATGGCTGGGTTTGTCCATATTTGAACCAAAGTTGGGTTAAAACAACCCAGCATTTTTAGAGTGTAATAAAAAAACTAGTGTACAATGCAAATAAGAGATTCACTGTAGAGCCCGACCGATAAAGGATTTTGAAGGCCGATACCGATACAATCCGATATTCCGATATATATCGGCCGATATTATTATTATTATTTTTTTTCAGAAACGCGCAACAAAATATAAACAGATTTCCCTAACATTAGTTATTTGTAGTTAATTATGAGTTTTAAGTAAAATATTATGATAATGCATAACTGGCTCTCTCTGCCCGACTCCGGCTGGATCAGCAGGTTGCAGGATGCGTGGCGCGTTATACACGAGTGTTGCCAACAGGGACGGTGTAGAGTGCCCTCTGGTGGACAAACTATACAACTCCAACACTCATGACATGGTTCAAGCGTGTTTCGTCCGTTTTTTTTTTTAAATATTCATTTATCGGCCATTATAACTGCCGATACCGATATTTTAGAAAATGCCTAATATCGGCCTGCCGATATATCGGTCTGGATCTAATTCACTGCACTCTGATTATAACAGTGTTTTTAGAGAAAAGCTGACTCAGTTTTGTTGTTCATGCTACTATGAGTACATTTACACGAAAACGATGTACACATTTGTTTCCTTTGCGTTTTTCGCAGTCACACACTGTCAAAACAATCCCCATTCACACGGACGCCGCGGACATGACCAACTCGCTGTGTTCTCCTGCCAGGCCAGTAGTGGGCGATGTCCCTCTGTAAAGAAACACTACGCGACTATAGACTGAAAACGTAATACACATGCACATGACGTCACCGTTATCACAAATTCATGTTTTCACAAGTGTGCACTTTCAGGCCCCCAATACACCGTTATTGTGAAGTGTTCAGCTGGAAGCAGTGTGGTGTAAACAGGCCCTGAGAGATCCAGTGTGACGTCTCGATTTGAGCAATAAACTAAATCATAAACAGCGCTCAGCTTGTTTTGTCTGTTTGTGTGCTATTAATATACATTATTAATGGTGATTACAATATCAAGATTGTTGTTTTAATCTCGCAGCTGTCTGTAATGAGTGCATGTTTTTATATTTATAACATCTTCTGACCCACATCCGTTTAAAGACTCTAAGAGGCATCAGCCTTACACCTTGTTTTTGACCTTATCAGATACAAAGGAAATGTTTAATACATTTAAAATTGAAGAGTTCAGATGCAAAAGCCTCTAAGTGCCATTTGAAATTTTCTTCTAGAATGATCATTTTTATCAAGCTTGTATGTTTAAGTTCAGTAATTTCACTTAAATGGCAATGATAATCACCTATTAATTGTTATTTAAGTGAAATTACTGAACTTAAATATACAAGTTTGATAAAAATCATCATTAAAGAAGAAAATTTCAAATGGCACTTAGAGGCTTTTGCATCTGAACTCTTCAATTACATTAATATGTAACATCACATTCGAGGAGCATTAAACAGCTCGTGTAAATAATCATAAATGCCATGTGTGAAAATATAACATTTTACTGGTAACAGCCAAGCCAACATGGCATGCCATTCTTCTGATCGGTTGAATTAATTGATTCATTTCAAGTTTTTGGCATAAAAGAGAGTGTATACATACACTAAATAAGGTGAAAACTGCCCGGTTCGCAGTGAGCGAGGGATATGTGTGTGTGTGCTGAAGGTCCACACCGCAGATGAAAGTAGATTGATGGACACATACCTATCTGTGCCAGCATGTGCTTCCACTGTTCTGCCTCGGGCCGATCCGGGTTCTCCTCCATTAAACTGAGCAAACTCTCCCTGAGCTGCTGGAGCTCAGCTTGCTTTCCTTTCATATTCTCTTCAAAAACCTGCAAGACAGACATAATAATCAGCTTTTTCAGAGCGTACAGTTTAAAGAATGTTCTTACAGTGGGAAACTCTCAAGGTTTTCATGTAGAATTGCTAGCATGACACAAAGTTTGAGCACTTTTTTCAGAATTGCTCTGCTGATTGTTGAGGAAAATCTGCAAAATTACTCGGAATGGACTGAAATATGGCAAAAAGTTCTTACTGTAACTCCTCAAACTTCACCAAACTTGCCTTGCAACAGCTTAGCAACCCCTTATATTAGCACATTAGCCAGCATCTAAAGCAGGGTTCCCCTGGGGGTTCGTGAGGGAAGTGCAGGGGTTTGATGAAAAGCTAATAATTAAATTGGATGCAAAATAGATGTGGCCGCACAATTAAGCAAAATAAAACTCAACTCGCGATATAGATTACTGCTATTATCAATCAAAGGCATGAAATAAGTATATAGTTTATGGAGTGGCACTGTCTTCATCATCTCAGAATCTCTTCACTTCATGTACACGTTTGCATAATTATCAATATTTCTGTGCATTGAAGCATATTCCACAAAAATGAACATGTGTGGATGTAAACAGTCGAAAGTGAAGAATTTAAGACATAAATACATTGTTACTTGCAGTGTAAAATAAAGACTTAATTTAAATAATATATATATAAATAAACATAATTTAGAAATACTATATATAAATTAGGGCTGTCAAATGATTAATCGCATCCAAAATAAAAGTTTGTGTTTACATAATATATGTGGGTGCACTGTGTATAATTATTTTATATATATATATATATATATAAATACACACACATGCATGTATATTGAAGAAAAAAAATATTTATATATAAAATATTGATATTTAAATAAATTATAAATAAATCTATGTACATGAAAATATTTCTTAAATATATACAAGCATGTGTGTGTGTATATATATATATATATATATATATATTAATTATACACAGTGCACCCACATATATAATGTAAACACAAACTTTTATTTTGGATGCGATTAATCACGATTAATCGTTTCACAGCCCTAATATAAATAAAAATAAATCTAAAATTATGAATTAACTATTAAAATTAAATATTTGATGTTTACTTGTCATGTGACCATTAACCAACCAGAGAACCATGAATATAGACCATTTTGCAAGATGTAAACAACACTGGTCTAGAAACACTTCCTGTTTCAGTTTGTAACTGATTTCTTTATTTCACATGTTAAGAAAACATCTTAAAGATGTTTGTTTAACTTTTTGATTCAGTTTTACATGTTCTGTTGGTTGTAATTTATCCCAGCTTTTATGTAGTGGTAAAAAACTGAAACTGGAAGTGCTTCTGGACCAGTGTTGTTTACATCTCGCGAAATGGTCTATATGTGAATAAACATGTTGTTAAATTGTTGAAATATTAACTTAAAATATGACGGGGTACTTCAAGTCAATATTTTAAGTGCAAAAATTACAAGTCATTCGACATAAAGCACACTAACGTCTTTCCTTCACCTTCTGTTGCTCGATCTGTAATTTGACGGTGTGTTTGGCAGACGGATGCCGACTCCATGATGCCGCCGTGTTCTTCGCGTCGTCCATCCACTGGCGCAGAGACTCGGCCTGTTCACGGACCGCTTGCACTCTCTTCAACACGGCGCTGAGCTGCGAGGATCGGGCCTTCAGGAGCTCCCCGAGACGCCCATAACCGCTGTTAATGCAGGACATCTTCTGCTGCACCAGCGCCAACTCTGACGGCAAACACAGATCATAGAGGTTTACATTAGCCATCATTATAGTTATTTATATCAGCAAAAACTGATGTATGAACTTTCACCTTGGTTTGTTAGATAGGCATGGCTTCCTGGACCAGAACCATTACTGACAGCTGATCCTACAGAAAAATAAATGATATATATATGGAGTTCACTGAGTGATCATGCTGGACTGAGACACGCGATAGATGTTTGGGTAAAATCTTAAAATAGTCCTTGGCAATACCTGAGTTGTGATGTATCTTGGCTTTGGCCGGTGATGTCAAAACACTGATTATGCTACATAGAGCAGATCCTTTGCTATTTATATCCTGGACGGCGGGAGCTTTGGAGGTCCACTCGTCCAGCAAGCCCTGCAGAAACAGTCATGTAGAGTTAGGAGACAATTTGACATTTTCATGATTCTGCGTTGACCTTTTGGATCATGACACACACATTCTTGAATGCTGAGCAATGCTGGAGTAACAAGGGTTAAATCACTGAAATAAACACTTTAAAACACACACACACATGATCCGCTGTGTATCCTCCTTATATGGGTGATTCTTCACAGAAATGCTTTAGGAACCTTTTTATTCGGGAAAAAAAGGATGGTTCATTTTTGTTTTTAATTACTTGTCAATGTTGATCAGTGTGACTGAATATTTGCTTGAATGATTCTATTTTGGGCTTAAACTTCTACTTTTCTATTTTTATAATACTGTTATGGAAAAAAATACAGACTGGTTGTATTTTTGGACTGGTTTATTGAGTAATTATATTTCTATATTCTCTGTAGCACTTTGAGATTGCCGAAATGTAAAGTGTATTACACACTACTACTCCACTGATACTCCACTAAAACTCCACTGATACTCCACTGATACTCCACTGATACTAATACTCCACTGATACTCCACTGATACTCCACTAATACTCCACTGATACTCCACTGATACTAATACTCCACTGATACTCCACTGATACTCCACTAATACTCCACTGATACTCCACTGATACTAATACTCCACTGATACTCCACTAATACTAATACTCCACTGATACTCCACTGATACTCCACTAATACTCCACTGATACTAATACTCCACTGATACTAATACTCCACTGATACTCCACTGATACTCCACTGATACTCCACTGATACTCCACTAATACTCCACTGATACTAATACTCCACTGATACTCCACTGATACTCCACTAATACTCCACTGATACTCCACTGATACTCCACTGATACTCCACTAATACTCCACTGATACTAATACTCCACTGATACTCCACTGATACTCCACTAATACTCCACTGATACTAATACTCCACTGATACTCCACAAATACTAATACTCCACTGATACTCCACTGATACTCCACTGACACTCCACTGATACTCCACTAATACTCCACTGATACTCCACTGATACTCCACTGATACTAATACTCCACTAATACTCCACTGATACTAATACTCCACTGATACTCCACTGATACTCCAATGATACTCCACTGATACTCCAATGATACTCCACTGATACTAATACTCCACTGATACTCCACTGATACTCCACTGATACTAATACTCCACTGATACTCCACTAATACTAATACTCCACTGATACTCCACTAATACTAATACTCCACTGATACTCCACTGATACTCCACTGACACTCCACTGATACTCCACTAATACTATATGTGTGTAATGTGTATCACTGATACTCCACTAATACTCCACTGATACTCCACTGATACTCCACTGATACTCCACTAATACTCCACTGATACTCCACTGATACTCCACAGATACTCCACTGATACTCCACTGATACTCCACTAATACTCCACTGATACTCCACTGATACTCCAATGATACTCCACTGATACTAATACTCCACTGATACTCCAATGATACTCCACTGATACTCCACTGATACTAATACTCCACTGATACTCCACTGATACTCCACTGATACTAATACTCCACTGATACTCCACTAATACTAATACTCCACTGATACTCCACTAATACTAATACTCCACTGATACTCCACTGATACTCCACTGACACTCCACTGATACTCCACTAATACTATATGTGTGTAATGTGTATCACTGATACTCCACTAATACTCCACTGATACTCCACTGATACTCCACTAATACTCCACTGATACTCCACTAATACTCCACTGATACTCCACTGATACTCCACTAATACTCCACTGATACTCCACTAATTCTTGACTAATACTTGACTAATACTCTAATGAGATTTAGTTGACATGTACAAAGTAGGTGCAGTGTTACTTATAGTTAGTATTCATGTCAAAAGTGCAATTAAGTCCATTTAAAAATAAAGTGTAATGTGATAAATGTTTCAACAAAAATTGATTACAATATATTTCGAGTACCATGAAACTTTAAATAATAACCGAGTCCCAAATAGACGCCCACCAGGCGACAGGTTTGGATAAGTCTCAGATAGAGGCCTGGTCTGTCCGTTTATCAGCCTCTGCTATTTGGATCGTTATCTCAATGAACAACATCTCAACACTAAATTAAAGACCTGTAGACCTGTCTCAAATACGAGCTGGTGCAGTGCAGCGATTGGGGAAAATGAAGTTTGAAGTTTTACGGTAGTCCAGAGGAATGTGTGCATGTAGGATGAGTCTCAGTGAGATGTGTGTGTGGACTCACAGTGATGTTGCGCAGGTGTTTCCCCAGGCCTTGTTCACTGCAGTCGGCCTCACACACCGGCACCTGCTCTTCGGTGTCCTCCAGCCACTTCATTAACACCCCTGCGTCCGCTCCGAACTCCTGCAGCTGCTTCTGGCACGACCCAACCTCCTGCTTCCTAACACACACACACACACACACAGCGTTATCAAATAGTCTGACATCTGGCAAAAAGCATTACTAATATTGCACGTATTGCAGCACTGTTTTTTACAGCACATGGTTTCTATAACAGTCCTAGCTAATCAAAACCCTCACTTTACACAATGAAATTAAAAACAGAGACACGTTACTGTTCAAAATGTTGAGTTCAGAAAGAAAGAGTTAATTTTCTACACTGATAATAATCAGAAATGTTTCTTGAGCAGAAAATCATCATATTAAAGTGATTTCTGACGGATAATGTGACACTGAAGACTGGAGTAATGATGCTGGAAATTCAGGAATAAATTACACTTTACTATACACTCACCGGCCACTTTATTAGGTACCCCATGTTAGTAACGGGTTGGACCCCCTTTTGCCTTCAGAACTGCCTCAATTCTTCATGGCATAGATTCAACAAGGTGCTGGAAGCATTCCTCAGGGAGTTTGGTCCATATTGACATGATGGCATCACACAGTTGCCACAGATTTGTCGGCTGCACATCCATGATGCGAATCTCCCGTTCCACCACATCCCAAAGATGCTCTATTGGATTGAGATCTGGTGACTGTGGAGGCCATTTGAGTACAGCGAACTCATTGTCATGTTCAAGAAACCAGTCTGAGATGATTCCAGCTTTATGACATGGCGCATTATCCTGCTGAAAGTAGCCATCAGAAGTTGGGTACATTGTGGTCATAAAGGGATGGACATGGTCAGCAACAATACTCAGGTAGGCTGTGGCGTTGCAACGATGCTCAATTGGTACCAAGGGGCCCAAAGAGTGCCAGGAAAATATTCCCCACACCATGACACCACCACCACCAGCCTGAACCGTTGATACAAGGCAGGATGGATCCATGCTTTCATGTTGTAGACGCCAAATTCTGACCCTACCATCCGAATGTCGCAGCAGAAATCGAGACTCATCAGACCAGGCAACGTTTTTCCAATCTTCTATTGTCCAATTTCGATGAGCTTGTGCAAATTGTAGCCTCAGTTTCCTGTTTTTAGCTGAAAGGAGTGGCACCCGGTGTGGTCTTCTGCTACTGTAGCCCATCTGCCTCAAAGTTCGACGTACTGTGCTTTCAGAGATGCTCTTCTGCCCACCTTGGTTGTAACGTGTGGTTATTTGAGTCACTGTTGCCCTTCTATCAGCTCGAACCAGTCTGGCCATTCTCCTCTGACCTCTGGCATCAACAAGGCATTTCCGCCCACAGAACTGCCGCTCACTGGATGTTTTTTCTTTTTCGGACCATTCTCTGTAAACCCTAGAGATGGTTGTGCGTGAAAATCCCAGTAGATTAGCAGTTTCTGAAATACTCAGACCAGCCCTTCTGGCACCAACAATCATGCCACGTTCAAAGTCACTCAAATCACCTTTCTTCCCCATACTGATGCTCGGTTTGAACTGCAGGAGATTGTCTTGACCATGTCTACATGCCTAAATGCACTGAGTTGCCGCCATGTGATTGGCTGCTTAGAAATTAAGTGTTAACGAGCAGTTGGACAGGTGTACCTAATAAAGTGGCCGGTGAGTGTATATTCACATTGAGAACAGTAATTTTAATTTGCATTAATATTTCATATTTTTTCTGCATTTTTGATCAAATAATGCAGCCAGGGTGAGCAGAAGACTGAACAGTATTCTTGCAAAAATATAAAAAAAATCTTGCCGACTGGAACACTTTAACAGTAGTGTATGTCAGAGCCAAGAGAAGATTAAACATAAATGAATAAGATCACACTATGATTTGAGGTTAGGGTTGCCAGCCGTTCCGTAAAATGAGGAATCATCCCGTATTTAAGGCATCAGTTTGTCCTGTACACACAGGCACATGCTCTAAATTGAGAATTTATCATTCTTTTGAGACAAATCATTTTGGTGGAGGGCATAGAGAGCCTAAGTCCCTCCCCTTCCGGTCGACCACCATGGGACCTTATTTCGGAAAAAAATTGAATGGAAGTCAATGGCGAGAGACAACAAATATTTTGATCTGGTTTGAATTGTGCCCTGAATTACACATATGATGTTTGTCAATTTAAAAAATACATTTTAAAGTAAAGAAAGTCGCCGTTTGATGTAAAACCGTTGGACTGTGAAAATACGTTATTACAAAGACTACAAACCCCAAAGGCGCACATTTTCTCCCAATGAATGAAGCTAACTTTACTGAGGCTAACGTCTGTCATTGTTTCTACAGTCTTACGTTATAATCGTAACGTTATGCCGCCGTCATGCCTGAGTGTTTTGTACCAGACCGCACACACACGAGCAGCGGATCTCACTCGTTGTTTCGCTTCCCGGAAGATGTAGTTCATAGAGCGATTTTCACATAAAACTAAATGTTACTCTTCTGTTGTAATTATCTTTTAAATTGACAAACATCATATGTGTAATTGAGGGCACAGTTCACACGGAATAAAAAGATAAGTTGTCTCTCGCCATTGACTACCATTCATATTTTTTCCGAAATAAGGTCCCATGAGCCGGAAGCGGAGGGGCGGGACTTATGACCCAGGAGAATCCTCTGCCGCTGGTCATTCACATCGAGCGGGACAAATCCCTTTCACTGTCCGTGAATACTCAGTACCTTTTTTTTAACGACATGACGTAATGCCTCAGACCAGCACAAGACGAACTTATTGTGGTTAAAAACTATATACATTTTTTTTTTTTTTTTGTTTCGCTAGATAAGACCCTATTCCTCAGATGGGATCGAAAGCCCTTTGAAACTGCATTGATTTGGACTTTGGAAGTCCATTGTGTGGAGAAAAATCCTGAAATGTTTCCCTTTAAAAAACGTGATTTTTTTTCCCACTGAACATCTCGGATGAGTAAATTCTCCGCAAGTTTTCATTTTGAGCTGAACTAATCCTATAATCACTTACTTCTCCATGAGTGTGTCTTTAAAAGCATTGAAGCTGTCGCAGATGTTCTGCATCTTGCTCTGGAGAAGATCTGCGCTTCCTTCAGGACCGGATCGGCCCAGTTCCTCACACAGTTTCCGTAGGGTTTCCACGTCCTCCGCACGCTCACACAACTCCGCATCTGTGTCCTACACATAGAGACTTTATTATTACAACTTAAACAGATTACAGGACACGCACAGAGAGCTGCCATCTAGAAAATAACCCTTTCATCACTTCACAGCCGTAAACCATGATTTATATCATAGACGAGTGCAAAATGAGCCGTCAATATCTTAATGAGAGAATCTAATGTTAACAAAGAATAATAACTTCAGTAACACTTCACAATAAAGTTCATTAGTGAACAAGAACTAATAATGAGCTGCACTTATTAATCTTAGTTTATGTTAATTTCAACATTTACTAACACTAACATACAATGAATGACTGTATTTAACTAACGTTAACAAAGATGAACCAATACATGAACAAATGTATTGCTCACGGTTAGTTCATAACTAATGTTAACTAACGTAAAGTGTTAGCATAACTTCTGTAACACGCATTGTTAGCTCATGTTTGCTAATGCATTAAAGGAGTAGTTCACTTTTAAAAAAACTTTTGCTGATAATTTACTCGCCCCCGTGTCATCCAAGATGTCCATGTCTTTCTTTCCTCAGTCGAAAAGAAATTAAGGTTTTTGATGAAAACATTCCAGGATTTTCTCCATATAATGGACTTCAATGGGAACCAAACGGTTCAAGGTCCAAAAGACAGTTTCAGTGCAAACTGTTCAAAGGGCTTTAAACGATTCCAGACGATGAATAAGGGTCTTATCAAGCGAAAAGATCGCTCATTTAATAGATAAATAACAAAGTTTAAGTTTTATAAGCACAAATGCTCGCCTTCTGTTCGAACTCATTCATCAAAATGAACGAATCTTTTTCCGAGTCAATTGATTCGATTCGTTGGTTGAATGAACCAAATTAATTGGAAAAAGATTTGTTCATTTTGATGAATGAGTTCGAACAGAAGGCGAGCATTTGTGCTTATAAAACTTAAACTTTGTTATTTATTTATTAAATGAGTGATCGTTTCGCTTGATAAGACCCTTATTCATCGTCTGGAATCGTTTAAAGCCCTTTGAACAGTTTGCACTGAAACTCTCATTTGGACCTTGAACCGTTTGGTTCCCATTGAAGTCCATTATATGGAGAAAATCCTGGAATGTTTTCATCAAAAACCTTCATTTCTTTTCGACTGAAGAAAGAAAGACATGGACATCTTGGATGACATGGGGGCGAGTAAATTATCAGCTAAAGATTTTTGAAAAGTGAACTACTCCTTTAACACTGGGACGTTACAGTAAAGTGTGTCCTATATCCACTATAGGCTAATAGAAGTAATATAACTGAAGCAAAGGCTTGACCTGTGTGTGTTTCAGCTCACCTGTACGAGCTGTGAGAGTTCAGCGACGCTCTTCCCGGGTCCGTCGCTCTCCGCCAGAGCCTGTGAGCTCTTCATCACGAACTGCTGCAGCTTCTCGGAGGTCTTCTCCACCCGCTCCACCCGCTCTCTGAGCTCCTCCATCTGAGACAGCTTCCGCTTGTGGCGCTCAGAGGCGTCCGTGAAGCGCTGGGACAGGCTCTCCATCCGACCGCGGAGCAGGCTAGCGGCGGCGGGATCCGCGCTCTCCACAAACGCCTGCACCTTCAGCTTCATGGCGGAGATGCTGCTCTGCCGGATGGACATGTCCTGCTCCACAGCCTGAAACACACACACACACACACTTTCCATCAACATGCATCCCTTGAGAACAAGTAAACAGGAATATCCAATTTTGGAGGAATCCAATTTTCCTTGAGCTTTTGACATCTAAGAGGTCGTCATATTATAAGAATATCCTGTAAGTTTCAGAACTGAAAACGTCCTTGTTAGTCCATTAAAAGCTTTTATTGACACCAGCCTCAGCAAACGACTCGTTTTTCAAAGTGGGGAACTATGACGTCAAAGAGGATAAAACCCCACCCCCGCAGAAGAAGATCAACGCGGCTGGTTTAGCCCCGTCCACCGATTCGTGCATTACACGCATAGCTAAATAACATAGATGCCTACCTCGTGATGACAAACCGGATCGATCTACCGAGCGATACAGAATATTGTTCAGCGCCTGGTTGTGGAAGAAGACAGTCGCTGCATAAGCTTCCTCTGGACTCCAATAGGACTAAACTTTATTTTTAATGACGTTCAGCTGATGAGGTAAAACATCGTCCGTCTGCTCGCTTCATTTCACTGAGGATTGTTTTGTACTCAAGACTGGATTTGCAGAGCGATTAAGAGTAAAGAACGGTGCTGTGCCGTCTATATTGGGTCTGACAGGAATGCTGCAACACACGGACTCTGGGTCCAACATGTATGGGCCAATCACTCCGGTCGCCATTTTACAACATTGGACGTTTTCAAAACAATTTCCCCCAAGTACACCGACGGGTGAGTCGAAACTCATTATAATATGCAAAACTGTTCTCCAATCACAGCAGTGGGCGTTTACTTCCAAGTCTTCAGTGCGAGACGCCCATAAAAACCCAGCGTTTCTCAGCTAGGCTCAAAACTAGGCTAGAAAACAGCCTATTACTTGTTCATTTGGATGTTTTTGAATGCAAAAACCAAGCGAACGTCATAAGTCGACCTCAGACAACAATATAATACAATTTAAAAAGCCACTTCATGACCCCTTTAAGGTAAGATATTATCAAGCTATTATTTTTCAAGATACATATTTTTTAACGATGTTTTAAAGAGGTCTTCTCATTATTGTGTTTTCAAAATTGAGATAAAATCTCTTCTAGTCATTTTAACCCCAAAATCATTTTCTTTAAATTGAGTGTTGACCTAAAGACTTCTGTTGCACTTGAACTTGAAATACACATAAAAGAACTGAGGAGTTTATGTGGTTGTAATCAAAATAGTAACAAATCCGTCTTTAACACTTTAACTAAGAACGAATGGGAAATGGGGAATTATTTATTTATTTAATCTGAATTAAAATCAACATTTTCAAATAAATATTCTTCAAGGTTTTGATTGTTTTTCCCCCTGCTGTCCAACTTACAAACTTCAGTATAATTACATACACTTTAGTATAAATATATACCTTAAAAATGCTAAAACAAAAAATGATTATATAATCTCTAAATATATCCCTGAAAACACACAGAAGAAAACAAAACTGAAGAAACACTGACTTTAGGACCCAGAACAGTTTGTTTGCTCCATATAGAGCTATAAGGCCATCTAGAGTCATGAAATACATTTTATATATATATATATATATATAAAGGATCTGTTTTCAATAGCTTTTAATCAGTGACAGTTTTATTGTGTGTCGCCTACGTGATGCTCTTTTCTCTCAAAAATGAGCCAAAACAGTGGCATCTAATGTAAACCCTGGTCTGAACGGTCAGTCAGATACGTTTGAATATGCCTGAAAGGTGAAAGGTCACGTACTGCCTGTTTGCTGAGAGCACTTGTGATGGAGTGTGAGTCGAGTGGCACGTGCGGCGTCTCCTTCACGCTCTCCTCCACCTTCTCCATCCAGGACATCATCTCGTCCAGCCCGTCCTGGACACTCAGAGAGCGGGTCAGGGTCACCTGCAGCTTCTCGTGGCGGTCGCTCACACACTTACACAGGTTATCGTATCTCTCCGCCACGTCGTCTACAAACACAAGCAGGTTCACACATGCTTTATTCACGTGTTGTTCAAGCGGCCTAAGCTCTGAAAACTAAAAATACAAGTAGAAGGAACTGGAAAAAATACAGGCGAAACTCCAATAATGAGAAGATCCTGCTAAAGTTCAGTAATTCAACTTAAAAGGTGAAACTAATATATTATATAGACTCATTACATGCAAAGTGAGATATTTCAAGCATTTATTTCTTATAATTGTGATGATTATAGATTACAGCTTACGAAAACTAGAATATTGTGAAAAGGTTTTCATATCTGTAAGCCATAATCTTCACAATTATAACAAATAAGGGCTTGAAATATCTCACTTTGCATATAATATATTAGTGTTCACCTGTAAATATGAGGGAAATAGCTAAATAAATCCTTGTAAGCAATAGTAATTTACATAAACTGAGTATAAATGAATTTCAGCTTGTATAAAGAGGCAGAGCATGCTGGAGTGATGAATGAGGAAGAGGAGTCCACTGTCCTACATCAGCACTGAGAGGAAGCAGAGCAGGCTTGTGTGAATGTGAATGTGCAAATGTTGGTCAAATAAGATGTTTTTCTGCTATTGGCAACGAGATTAATAAAAATGGTTTGGTTTGGTTATAACTCTGATGTGTTTTAGCTTCTAAATGTGTCATTTTAGCATGCATAGTTTAAACTGTAACATGTTTAAATATCATGTTTGCACTTAATTTTACAGAAATGTTTGTATGTGTTTTTTTTGTATTCGTGATTCGGGGGCTCTGAATTGTGAAACACCATTGAAACGGCTTGTTGCGGATGCGAAAAACGCAGAAAATCGAACCCGATGCGATTTTTTTAATGCCGGACAAGAGTTTCGGAAGTTTTTAAATATTTCGACTTTAATCTTGAAATGTTGCGACTTTATTCTCGAAATGTTTCAACTTTAATCTCTAAATTTTTCGACTTTAATCTTGAAATTTTTCGACTTTAATCTTGAAATGTTTAGACTTTATTGTCGAAATGTTTCGACTTTAATCTCGAAATGTTCCGACTTTAATCTCGAAATGTTTCGACTTTAATCTTGAAATGTTTCGACTTTAATCTTGAAATGTTTCGACTTTAATCTTGAAATGTTTCAACTTTAATCTAGAAATTTTTCGACTTTAATCTTTAAATGTTTCGACTTTATTCTCGAAATGTTTCGACTTTAATCTCTAAATTTTTCGTCTATAATCTTGAAATTTTTCGACTTTAATCTTGAAATATTTCGACTTTAATCTTGAATGTTTCGACTTTAATCTCAAAATTTTCCGACTTTAATCTCCAAATTTTTCGACTTTAATCTTGATTTTTTTTTACTTTAATCTTGAAATGTTTCGACTTTATTCTCGAAATGTTTAGACTTTAATCTCGAAATGTTTCGACTTTATTCTCGAAATGTTTCGACTTTAATCTTGAAATGTTTTGACTTTATTCTCGAAATGTTTCGACTTTAATTTAGAAATTTTTCGTCTTTAATCTTGAAATGTTTCGACTTTATTCTCAAAAAGTTTCGACTTTAATCTCGAAATGTTTCGATTTTAATTTTGAAATGCTAGATTTTTTTTTTTTTTTTTACGTTGCGGTTCAGGGCTTCCGTAATTTATAGTGCTACCACTCTCATGGTAGTATATAATACTGCTTGTTTACTGCGTGCTGATTTAAAAAAATACTTAATAAAGAAATTAATAATAAAAAAAACATACTTTGATTGACACCAGAACATATGACGCATATTTTAAAAACACATCGCAAACACTAAAACGTCTTTTAAAGGCGTTTTATAGTGCACTGAAAATAAATGGTAACCTAGTGAAAAACCTAGTGATATTACAGTAATGGCATTTTACATTAAGAGATTGGAGATTTTGCGTTATTGTCTTCACGATCTTAACTTTGGTTTTAGACCTTTCCGCTTGTGGTGTGTTTTTGCGAGACTGAATGTGGACTCACCGACGGCCTCCTGAATCTCCTCAGGATTGGACAGCAGTTCTCCCTCCGCAGAGATCAGGGCGTCACATGACCTCCTCAGCGTATCCAGCACAGCCTGATGGGACGCCGTTTGCCCTTGAAGACTCTGGAACAGACCAATGCTTATTACAATCCACTAATAAGAGTGCAGTCAATAGCCTGGTTATCTTAAAGCACAGCATCAGTGGTGTGTGTTTTTTGCGTTCATGTGAGACAGTGGCATTATAAAAGGTTGAGAAGGTCAGAAGACAGTCGTACTGCACATTCCTAGAGAAAGTAATGACACATCTCTCTGCGTATCTGATCTCGCTGGATGTGGTCTGAGTGCATCATGGGAGACGTAATCTATTTAAGTGTGATTAGCTTTCTCTGCTTCTCTATTTACCTTCGCAAGAACAACTAGCTTTAGTGCGTCACAAGTAAATTAAATCTGTGCTTAGTCTTCAGAGCTATAAATACACAGAAAAAGAGAAACGACCATGCATTTTTATAATGTTCTACTGGACAATTATGATTTTGTTCAGTTTATCTAAAAGCATATAACACTCCACAGATACATTTTGTTTAGATGGTATTTTTGATTGACGCATATTTTAAAAACACATCGCAAACACTAAAACGTCTTTCAAATGCATTTTATAGTGCACTGAAAATAAATGGTAAATGGTTTTCAAGTCAAAAATGTTATTAAATATTGCTGAATCAACCTAAATGCATTCATTTATACAAACAAAATAAATTGAGGTTTTTAAGCTCAAAATTGCTGGTTACCACTTTTTACAGTTTGAGGATGACCTAAAGTATGAAATTAAGCGAGTATATGAAATAATACCCATAATATTTAGTTTGAACTCATAATATTTTTATGAGTTCAAACATGATATGTGAACGACACTCAGGTCAGTCGACGGGCCAATGAATGCTGGATCGTCAATAAAGTTTAAGCCTTGCCACTTGAAATATTCCAGCGCAACTGGGTTATCATAATTTACCCGGGGTTAACAAATGACCCTGGGTGTTCATACTCTGGGTTACCCAGGGTTAACGTTCTTATTTGCATATTTGCAGTGTCAGTATCATTGATTGGCACTGAATTCGTACTGGCTCTAGCATTTGTTTCCTCGTATTTCAGACTAGAGCCCGACCGATAAAGGATTTTGAAGGCCGATACGATACAAATATTTTTTGGTTTTAAAATCCGATATTCCGATATATCGGCCGATATATATATATATATTTTTTTTTTTTTCAGAAACGCGCAACAAAACATTAACAGATTTCCCTAACGTAGTTATATATATATGAGTTTTAACTAAAATAATATGATAAAGCATTTTAAAAAGAAACTTGTTTCTTTTATTGTCACAACAGAACAGAGGAACATCAAAATATATTAAAGTTCTGATAAATAAAATAATAATTAGTCCCTACATTGCCTTATAAGCTACCTTATTACAATGTCAGGTTAGCTAGTCTATGATGAGCCATAATTTAGCAATAGATAACATCATACTGCAAATTGTAAAACATACATTTTCAATATAACAGGCCAAGGAGAGATGATTGAAGTGTGTTTCGTCCGTTTTTATTTTATTTTTGAAATATTCATTTATCGGCCATTATAACTGCCGATACCGATAGTTTGGAAAATGTCTAATATCGGTCTGGCTCTATTTCAGACTATCAAGTTTACACTGAATCGTCCTTTCAGACTATAAAGGCAAGAATAAAACGGTCTATTCTTCACTCCAAATGACGTGTTTCCAGTCACCATTTGACATTTTCAATTCGAACACTGAAACGACGGTTTATATTCAATGCACTGTGTTTTTTTAATGACTGTCTAAAGCTTGTGAATATGAGGCACGTGATTGGCTGTCAGTGGCTAAGCACTGCATCATTGCGCACTGTATAAGTTTAGCAACACAATGTGGAGATAACAGCACAGAAGAGACGCTACTCCTCATCAGGAGCAGGGTTTCATCACCTGACCCGCTTTTAAATCACAAATATGAAATGCTCTACGACAGTGTGTTCATGCCTTGGTCTCCTCCAGCTGTCTCTGCAGGGTTTGTGGGTCTCCGGCGATGGGCTCGGACTGCTGTCTTCGGGACTCGTCCTCAGAGACGCTGAGCCACTTCACCAGAACACCACTGGCATCTTCATACTTCTTGAACTTGTCCACCACGTCTTTGAGATTGTTTCCGAGCTGATTACACTGAAACGCACAAGTTTACAGTTTATCATCTCAAATCAAAATTTTCATTTTTAATTATTTATATTAAAAACATTGGAAGGAATAGGTCACTTAAAAATGCTAATTCTGACATCTTTTACTCCCACTCAAAAGTATGAATTTCTTTCTTCTGCTGAACACAAAGGAAGATATTAAGAAGCTGACGACCCCATTGATCTCCACAGTATTTATTATTCTCCTATTGAAGTCAATGGGGTCCAACTGTAAGGTTACCAACATTTTTCTCTTCTTTATCTTCCTTTGTGTTCAGCAGAAAAAAGAAACTCATACAGGTTTGAAACAACTTGAGAGTAAACTTTTCCTTTAATAATGTAACGACAGGGTATGTTTGCTGAATTACAACCATTGAGAGACAAATGCTGCCATCTATTGGTTGTAATTATAAAGTGGTTAATTTCCCATACAGCTAAACTAACTTAAATGTGTGTCTGGAAAATGTGATATTTTTGCAATGTTCCTGAGATAAAAATGGTCTTTTTTAAAGGAGTAGTTAACTTTTTAAAAAAACTCTTGCTGATGATTTACTCGCCCCCATGTCATCCAAGATGTCCATGTCTTTCTTTCTTCAGTCGAAAAGAAATGAAGGTTTTTGATGAAAACATTCCATATAATGGACTTCAATGGGGACCAAACGGTTCAAGGTCCAAATGAGAGTTTCGGTGCAAACTGTTCAAAGGGCTTTAAATGATTCCAGACGATGAATAAGGGTCTTATCAAGCGAAACGATCACTCATTTGATAAATAAATAACAAAGTTTAAGTTTTATAAGCTCAAATGCTCGCCTTGCTCTGTCCTGTGATGCGCGTTCGTGACTCTCCTGTTCATCAAAATGAACGAAATGACTCGGAAAAAAATTTGTTTTTTTGATAAACGAATAAAACCCCTTATTCATCGCCTGGAATCGTTTAAAGCCCTTTGAACAGTTTGCACTGAAACTGTCTTTTGGACCTTGAACCGTTTGGTTCCCATTGAAGTCCATTATATGGAGAAAATCCTGGAATGTTTTCATCAAAAACTTTAATTGCTTTTCGACTGAAGACCATCTTGGATGACATGGGGGTGAGTAAATTATCAGCAAAAGTTTTTTTTTTTTTTTTAAGTGAACTACTCCTTTAAGTTTAATGATGGGGTACCTGGACAGAATCTGCCACTGACTCTACATAAGATGGAAAAGAGCATTACCTGTGTGTGCAAGGCTTTGTATCGAGCGGCAGCAGAATCCAGCTTTTCTGTGACTGCAGAGCAAGTCCCGGACATATCAACCACCGCCAGGCCGTCCGTCCCCCCAGATCCCCCGCGGTCGCAGGCCTTCGCCGCGTCCAGCACCTTCTGGCCCGAGATGGTAATGAAGCGCAGGTCTCCTTTATGAGAGATGACATCTTCAGAGAAACTCTTCTGTCTCTGTAGATGATTCCTCAGAGTGTCCAGACTGGCCGCGGGCGTCCCCAGCTCCTCCACCTGCCCGTGGGCCTGCTGGAGCCACGTCTCGAACTCCTCACAGTCCCCCTGAAACTTCTGCAGCTCCTCCTGAACCGTCTGCATGTGCTTCATCTGCTGCTCGGCCTGCGTGAGAGAGGACTCGTAGCGGCCCTTCAGCTCTTTGATGTCCCTCTGTAGCTTGTCTTTTTCCGCAGGGGACAGGACCTGAGCCTGTTTGTCCAGTAAGGCCTGCGCTGACTGTGTGGCGATGATCAAATCCTGCTGCTGGGACAAGATCTCCTGGTGGTGAGCCTGTGGAGAATGGAGGGCTTAATAAGTCTTAGTAAGTATTAAAAAGTACTGTTGAGTTCAGATAATTGCATTAAAAAAATTGTTTTAACTATGAAACATTTTCAATATATTGCAATTTTTAAGCAGTTAAGATACTATCACACATGCTGGTTGATTCAAGCAGATGAGGCTGAAATTAATTTTTGGTATGTTTTATCTGACCTCGAGGGCATCCAAGATGTAGGTGTCTTTGTTTCCGCAGTAGTTCCAATTTTGATAATTTTAGGTCAAACCGTTGTTGTCTGTCAGTCATATAATGGAGGTCTATGGTCACCACCTCAAAGAGCATGCACAGAGAAGTCCAAATTAAACATGATTTAATGACTCGTAAATTTAAGTACACATTTATGGCCTAAGACACGAAACGAGCGGTTTGTGTGAGAAAACTAACAGTATTTATATCGTTTTACCTCTTTAAACCACAGCCACGTCCAAGTGATCTCTCGCGCGGTTGCAAAAGAAATTCAACGTTGTCTGTTGATAAATCGAAATCGTCTTCCATTGCGATTTCCTGTCTAAATATGTTCAGATTTTCACATTGAAGGGCAACACTTCTGAAATCTGTGTAAACAATGAGTGACGTACACGCGCGAGAGAGATCACTTCCAGCGCTTACGCAGACCGAAGCGCCCGCGCCCTCAGATCAGTTGGACGTGGCTGTGGTTACAAGAGGTAAAACGATATAAACACTGTTGGTTTTCTCACACAAACCGCTCGTTCCGTGTCTTAGGCCATCAATGTGTACTTACATTTACGAGTCATTAAATCATGTTTAATCTGGACTTCTCTGTGCATGCTCTTTAAGGTGGTGACCATAGACCTCCATTATATGACTGACAGACAACAACGGTTTGACCTAAAAATATCAAACATTTTAAATACTGCGGAAACAAAGACACCTACATCTTGGATGCCCTTGAGGGCAGATAAAACACACCAAAAATTAATTTCAAAGTGAACTATCCCTTCAAAGATCAGTTCAAAGAAAGAATCAAGAAACAAACGGAGATAATCCAATAAACAGACGACAATAACATCCAGGCAGCAACACAAAGAACAGAAGCTAACTGAGGATATAAACACACAGTCAAACAAAGAGCAAATGAAAAAAGGTGATTATCAAGGCACAGGTCAATGGGATGAAACACACACACGGGGAAAACTGGGTCAAAGGGTCAGAAAATAAACAAGATTCATGACAACTACATTTAGTTTAGTATTTAAATAAAATCAGTAATAATTACACTTGTATGCTGAAGTGTGCTTCTGTTTCACAAGGGTATGAGAAGGAACTAGGGTAAATAAATACTGAAGTGCTTACTTGAACTCGATCATACTGCTGGTCCAGGTCCAAGACTTTACCGTCTTGCTTTTTGCCGGTATGTAGACTTGTGTTATCTGTAGCGTCTAATGCATTTCCATTAGGATCATCTCCCTCGCCGATAATCCTCTTCACGGACGTGTACTCGGGCATGTTCCCGTTCTGTTTACCCGTCTGGTCCTTTTGTATTCCACCCATTTCTTTCTCTTTCCCAATGTTGGAGATCCAGCCTAGAAGACCTTCAATTTTGGTTTTACTCTCCTCGAGTTGTTCAACAGCTGCTACCTGTATTGTTGCAAAATCGAAGACGAAATAACTATGATTTACTGAGAATAGTCACAAAAATCCAAACACACCTTGAAATAGTTAAACTACCACTTGAGTAGTGTTTGGGAAAGTGTTTTCCCCCTAACCTTCTCAGTCTCCTGCTTGATAGCACTTGTCAAAACCTTCTCCAGATCCTTCCTGGACTCTTCTGCCTTCTGGTTGAGCATGTTGGCCTTGCTCTTCAGCTCTTCCAGTTTGTCCTCGAGAGCCGATATCTGCTCTGGAGTGAGTTTACTGCGATTCTCCTCCAGAAACTTCTTCGTGCTGCTGATGACTTCATTGAGGGCACTGGCATTAGCCTGCAGGTCTTTCTGTAGAGCCTGAGAGACCAGTATAGAGAATGAATCTTTAATATTCAACAGATAAAAACAATATAACACATAATGAATTGCAACAAGCCACTGTGTTAAAGTAATTTAACCTCGGGTAAAGGGTTAAAAGAGTAGTTCACTTTTAAAAATTTTTTGCTGATAATTTACTCGCCCCCATGTCATCCAAGATGTCCATGTCTTTCTTTCTTCAGTCGAAAAGAAATTAAGGTTTTTGATGAAAACATTCCAGGATTTTTCTCCATATAATGGACTTCAATGGGAACCAAACGGTTCAAGGTCCAAAAGACAGTTTCATTGCAAACTGTTCAAAGGACTTTAAACGATTCCAGACGATGAGTAAAAAATGAGCGAATCTTTTTCCGAGTCATTTGGTTAATTCAACGAACAAAACGAATGAATTGACTCGGAAAAAGATTCGTTCATTTTGATGAACGAGTTCGAACAGGAGAGTCACGAATGCGCATCACAGAACAGAGCAAGGCGAGCATTTGAGCTTCTAAAACTTAAACTTTGTTATTTATTTATTAAATGAGCGATCGTTTCGCTTGATAAGACCCTTATTCATCGTCTGGAATCATTTAAAGTCCTTTGAACAGTTTGCACTGAAACGGTCTTTTGGACCTTGAACTGTTTGGTTCCCATTGAAGTCCATTATATGGAGAAAATCCTGGAATGTTTTCAACAAAAACCTTAATTTCTTTTCCACTGAAGAAAGAAAGACATGGACATCTTGGATGACATGGGGGTGAGTAAATTATCAGCAAAAGTGTTTTTAAAAGTGAACTACTCCTTTAAAATCAATAATCGCCACAAATTTAGTAGATTCATCTGCCTCCATTTGAGATGCCATTGGTTGAAGCAAAGACTTTACTTTTTTTCTCATTATGTTTCACTTTTGCAATTGGGAAACAAAGACTTCAATTGCATGCCAACTTTAACAAAGACCTCTAATAACTTCTTTAACTGTATGTAATATAAGTACAAGTGTGAGCAGGTTGTACCTGATGCTCTTGCTGGTATTGCTGGAGGTCTCCCACACTCTTGGCACTGACCGCCTGCTGCTGGTGGCCAATCAGTCGGTTCTCCGTCTGTGTTAGATCATCAAACAGCTCCTGCAGCTTTTCTGAAAACTCCCTCTGCTTCTCCACAGCGGCCTAGCACATCAGCGTTCAGTTAGAGAAGAAACCACAGCATCAAAGCAAGCACAGAGCATTCAACCATTAGCAGCCAGTGACTGAGTATGCTGTAAACATGCCAGCCATTCAAAGAGAATTTGGCAATGGTAAAGAGATGTTGGTTAGTGCTGCCTTTACTGCTAGAAAGCATATCCACATGTAATGAAGTTTAGGTCCTTTGGTAGTAAGAGCTGAACAGGGTCAGGCAGCCTGAACAATGCGAAGAAGGTAAGTTGGTGGCAGTGATCAAGCCATGGCTTTCTGTGTTGTACATAAACAAATAGATTCTGATTAAAATCTGCAAAAGACAGAGCAACATTTTGAGCATCACACACACACACACACACACACACACACAATGTATTCATGATTTGTCTTGACAATATCATAATGAAACTCTTTTGAAAAAAAAATAACAAACAATATTCATTACTCATCTAAAAGGGTGTATCCATGTTTTGGTCCAAAGAATGACATTTTTTAATTTAAATTGGCTCTAGCATAGCAAGTAGCAGTTCATAGTTCATAGCATAAACTAAACACTATCTTTATTTTACAAGAATGGCAAATTATTTAAGATTTCCTCTACCAATTTCTTATTTCAAAATTAAATATATTGGCGCAGGAAAGAAAACTGAACACATGTCACTTTTTGGGTTAACCCTCTGAGGTCGGCTTAATGTGAACGATTAGGAGGATGATTTTCAGAAAAAACTCCAGGCCACAACATCAATTAGTCAAGTCTTGTGGACGCATATTTCGTACGTGTTTTGTGGCCTTATTTCAGAAACTTTCATTTTTAGTTTTTTCAATAACCACACATAAACAATATTCTCTCAAAAATACATTTACATACATGTTGCTCACATATTATGGTAGCCCTGTTTGTGCTAAATATAGTGTAATTTCACCTGTGCCATTAATATGTTTGAAAAGGCACAAATGTCAGGCATGTCAAAACATCTCAAGCACCCCAAAAACACCTTGAACCCCAGAGGGTTCACGTCAAAACACACCACACATCAAATCAACCACTTTTAGAAGCATCTCCATGCATTTTCATGTGAAACGTCAACGGTCAGTGTGATCTCTCTCAAACCTGCTGCCGACTCTCATCCTCACGGATCTCCAAGTGGACCTCCAGAGTTTGTCTCCGAGTGAACACTCTGTCCGTGAGGTCTTTGAAAGATCTCTGGGTAGTGCTGAGAGCCCTTAGAAGATGTCTGCTGTGAGCAGGACTCAGGAACTGAGCATGCTCAGAAATGAAGTTTTGGATATCAAAAGCAGCATCTTCCAGGAGCTGTCGGGTTCCTGACAAGTCCTTCTCTGTGTCCTGAATCAGGAACAATAAAGAACACTAAGTAAAACTGTTCAGATGATGACTTCATTTGATGTGGAAGGATATAATGTCACCCTTGTATTTTGGGCAACTTTATTAATACGTTCCAAGACAACTTACCTTAATTTGCTGAATCTTGATCTTAATTCTTTCTGTGTCATCAGTATCCATGATATCAAGCTTAGACACCCTCGCAGAATCATCTTGTATACAAGCTGATATCTTATCAAGAGAGCTTACCAAATCCTGATAGGAGCTTTCCAATTGGATCTGTAACCCATATGTGAAAAAGTGTAAGATAATCTGATTTGCATTATTCTATATTTACTCTTAAGCCTTCACTAACCTTCACTGTGTCAATGGCTAGTAGAATAGCATTACTTCGCTCAGCTGACAAGTAGCAAACATCTCTGTAAGCATTCTGTATATCTACATAGACCGCGGCCAAATCTTGGTGGATTTGCATGGAAATGAGTTCATCAGCAGAATTCAGAAGTTGCTCTGCTACGATCAGATCTGCTGTTAGTACGTCAGGGAGAGCAGCAATCTGTCTTTCCAGAGACTAGAAACAGAGTGTGTGGAAGTAGTTGAGGAACAAGAGAAAGCAATTGTGAAGAAGAGTGACAGAATAAGAGGAATAGGCAACAGGCTACAGTCGAGAAAGAAAGTATTAGTAAAAAGCAGGAGTATCTGGGGTCTGCGGGTCATGAGAAAGTGGAGAGATAGCCTTTTTATTATTTTATAAGTGACAAACCTGAACTTCCTCAAACTGACAATGCAAGCCCTCAATGTTTTCTGCTAAGGAACCACTGCCTTGCAGGCCGCTTCTTATATCTTCAAGAGTATCGCAATGATCCTGAAGTCTCCCGACCCATTCCAAGTAATTCTGGGTGGAATATCTCTGCAAAAAGTGCATCATTATACTTACACCTTGATATCCAAACATGCACTTGGATGATAATGCTTTGGAAATTAGCATTAGTAGCAACACTCACTCTGGGTTTTACTTCTTCTGCCTGCCTTATGTTTGGACAATCGGCCACAGAGACCTGGAAGTTAGAGTTGGTGGTATCATCTGTGGTTGGGATCTTGTTTTTAGCATCCATACTTTCATCTGCAAGGACAGTGTCTCCCAAAAGACCCACATCCTTGAGCATTTCTTGACCTCTACTAGTGGAGATGCCCTGAATCATATCCAGTACATCAGTCTGACGCTTTGATTCATCATTACTCTCAACTTCTCTTGAATCGAGTCCTTCGTGTGTTTTCAAATCCAGGAGGATATCTGGATCCCTGATTCTCTCATTTGAGCTGGGATGATTGGCTGGAAATGTAAGTATAACGCCATTAATGGCTTGGCCTTGTTTTTGAGTTTCGTTCACACTTGCTCCATCCATCTTCATTTGGATGAGCTCATTTAAGAAATCCCTACTTCCCATTGATTCTGGTGCACTTTCATCTGTGGCCCTTGCCATTTGAGGTAAATGAAGGTTATCTTGGAGTGCATCTTCAGCAACCACTGTATCTCTACCCTGAGACTGTTTGAAGATGTCCTCACTATTCTGATCAAGAATGGCTCTGACAGTAGGACTCGGCTTTTGGGGGTCAGTCTGCAATTCATTGGATTCTGTGTACATCTCTTCTGAACAATGACCTGAAGTGTCTACGAAGTATTTTACATGTTTATCATTGCCACTTTTAAAGTCGGAATCAGCTGATTTGGCTATTGCAGTGTCCTTTGAGGCTACTTCATAACAACACTTGCTTTGCTCGCTTGGGTGTTGTGTTTTACCTCCGCTTGAATCATCTTGACTAGAGTTAATAGCAATTTCAAGAGGTAATGGCTTGGGATTTACTGTTGATCCAGCTAAATCCTTCAAGTTGAGTTGAAGTGTGTTCTCTGATCCTTTGAAACCTATAGAGTTGTCAATGTCACCATTTTGCTCTACATTACAGTCAATACTGCTTTCTGTACAGATCCCTCTAGGCTCAGGTGTTGTTATTGGTGCATTTCTGAACATTTCGGACATTTCCTCATAACTAACCGAGACATTTACTCTGTTCTCTGTGAAAAATGGTACTGGACCCTCATCAGAATGCTCATGATTTGTATTATTGGAGTATTCAGCTTCATATGATTTATTGGTCTGAAACGATACTTTCTCATTCAGCGAATTTTGAGCTAGTACACAGTGACCATCAGTACTTAAATTCACCTCGGTTGCAATCTCCATTGGTGATGGGATATTTGCTCCATGTAAATCTGCTTCTGCTAGTGTTTTAACATTTGGTGGCAAAGTGCTCAAGCTCCCCGAGAGCCCTTTGTCAAAAAGTGTGTTTGTTATCGCAGACTCCACCTTGGACCTCTTGAATTCCGGTTCAGGATTAAGTACACTCTCTGATTTTCTTTGATCAGAGCAAACATCACTTTGTGACGAACATGATATCGCAGAGCCACTCTGTACAGGGATAACAACTTGACTGGCTATAGTCTCAAGATATGCCCCCTCTCCGACACACGATGAAGGACTTCCAGTTTCACAAGAAACACCAACGACAAAGGTGTCATTTGGCCTTTTTGATTCATTTCCTTCCAAAGTGAAAATGCTTTTTCTTTCATTTGTGGTGCTCATCTCATTGTTAGTATCCATAGTCTTGAAACGTACACCACAATCCCCCCCTAATCCAAGAGTCTCGGATACATCATCATACACAGTATCTTTAGACGGACCGTCACAAATGCTGGATAGCAGAAGATCCTGACTACTGCTCACACCTGATATGTCTGTAGATTCCTGCATGGTTTCATCTGATCTTGAGCTTATTTGACCTCCTTTTGCTGAGTCAAGCGCCATAATGTCTAGCCTTTCGTCCTGCTGTGAATGTTGCATTATCTCAGGCTCTTCATCATCCAACATTCCCGACTGGAGGGCATCATTTACACCGAGCACACACTTTGCCTCTGGATCAATGCTGAGTGCCTCTGAACAGAGAACACTTCTGCTAATATCATCAGTAATCAGACCCCTCTCTAAAGCATCACAAACGCTAATGGTTTTTCCAACTGCTGCATCATAGAAACCACGCTTTTCCATGATCTGTAGGGCTATTTTACTTGAGCCTTTGTTGACAAAAGTGTTCAAAACTGACAATAAATCACTTTTGTTATCTTTCAAACCATCCCCTTTAAGCTGCAACGCAAGTATCTCGAAGACAGTCTCTTCATCAATAAGGCCTTTATCATGAGCACCTTGAAGGTCATACCGTTTTCCAGAGGTGACATCTAAAATCCCATCTTCCTCTACTTGTGCCCTAAGAAGATGGACGGCGTAATCTCTGTCACCCCACACATCGTCTGTGTGAGGGAATTCAGAGGGTATATCAGTATAGTTGGTTGTTTCACTGGCACTCAAATGTTTTTCTCGGCCGTTAACGACATCATCACATTCAGAATCAGCTACTATCGAGCACAAGCTTGTGGCAGTTGCTGCTATAGAAAAGGCTGTATGTGGTAACTCTGTGCATGAACATGCAGAAACCTCAGGCAGTTTGTTCATTTCAATTACAGTCCCATGTTGGAAACCATTCTGATCTGTTGCTAAGGTGTTTCCACCAGAGTCAACGGGTAGAGTAGGCTCTAGGTAATTGTGTAATACGTTTACATTCACTACTTTATGTTCTTCTTCTGTTGGGTTTTCCAAAGGTTCACAAATTTGCAATTCTCCCAACACATCATAATCAGTTTCCAGACAATCGTTGTCAGTGTTAGGGATGCAGCTGTTCAGTGCAGACTCTTCGGAAATATTATCCACATGAAGGCCGCTAATATCATCTGATGCTTCAAAGAGTAATTTTGCCATTTTATTTAACTGGTGGTCAAAGATCAACAGCCTTTGGCCTGACGTTGGATCCATATAGCTATTCATCATGAGGTAGGAAATAAACAACTGTTTGGCCTCAGAGAGAGATGGCGCATCTGTGCTGTTTTTGTCACTCGTTTCTTCACCGGATGTACAAGATCCTTCCGTTTGTAGCTCCCGCATTACCAGCCATGATGAGAATCTGTTATTCAGTTCAGGTAAAACATCTGGGATTTCTATTGTCTTCAACAACTCTTTTGTAAACGTCTCAATCAAGTTATTCTCCACGGCAGAGTCGACATCAACTACCTCAGAGGTTTCAGGTACGTACAAGGCTGTTATGTTCTGCCGGTTATGCAGCAGTTCCCATGCAAGTTTTTCCGTGATTATATTTTGCTGAAGAGAGGTGGAGAAAGAGAGGATTTCACCAGCGTTGGGCCAAAGGAGACCCATGAATGCTTTCTGTCTCTCCAAAACTAACAACGCACTGCTCGAGCTAATTAAGTCACACTGGACGGCCTCGTCGACTGTAAGTCTCGCCCCGTTGCAAGGATTAACGATGCCACCATTTTGGGTCTGATGGCTTAATATCTCACTTGCAGTGTCCAGATCAATCAGACCCTCAGATAAGGCTTCCTCAACGGTCAGCTTTTGGCCGGTGTTGGGTTCAACTATGCCTCCTGCAAACTCGCGCATAGCTTTCATAACATTAATCTCTCCCCCAGATATAGTTCCATCTTTTCCACATTTCACCGGAAGCAGGCGAAGTCTCGTCGGCTCGTGAATCAGGCTCCTCTTCACGAGCTGACTAAGTGTGACTCTTTCTGCAGTGTTGGGGTCAATCAAGTCCTGCCAAGTGTCCTTTCTCTCTGACATCTGGGTAAAGAGTGAGTCGGGTATCAGGCCAAGTTGAAAAGCCCTTTCCAGATGTAGGATATCACCGGTGTATCTTAACCCTCCAGTCGCTAGCTGGATTTCAATGATCTTTATAGCTGTTTGCACAGATATAGCCCCATTTTCCAGGGCTGCAACAACTGGCAATGGTTCTAACGCAAACTGGGGGTCCTGAACACATTTTTTAGCTTTATCCAAGTCTTCCAGTTGCTTGAACATTGTGTAATCCACAAGATTGTTCTCAAACGCATCCTCCAAGTCCATGCACAAGTGCCGTTCAGGCCAAATGATCCCATTGGTTATAAGTTGAGCCTCTAGTAGACCAAGTCCTGTGTTCTGGTCAATGAGGCCATTGATGACCGAGCAACACACAGACATGACAGCTCCACTTTCAACATCCAGAATCCCTTGAATGACCTGCGGTGCCTGGAAAGAGATTAAACAATGTTCAAAGGATGTTCAAACATAATCATTTTGATAACAATATTGGTTGGAAATAGCATCAAACATACTCACCCATCAGTCATTGTACAAGTCATCAGAAAGAGAAATGGGATGCAATAAAAGCTTACATGCATCTGTGAACAGAACTCTCAGTATTTTGTAGAACAACACAGTTAGAGAAAACACGCAGAGCATTATGTTATAGTGTGCAGTGTGGTGAACCTCATGTAGACAGGATAAAGAGTATCCTGCTGTGAAGAAAGAGTGAGACTGGCTGACATGCAAGGTATGTTTACAGCATACTCAGTTTTAAAACACACACAAAACGAGTACTTTTGCAGTAGTTTTTGGAAACGGTCTTACCATAAGCTGTCAAAACAAATATTAGTCATGCAGCTGGAGAGAGTTTTTACACACAATAAACGCAGAATATCCCACCTGATCAGCTGAAGACGTCGCATCCGCACACTGTTGCGAGAGCTCGCTGTAGGCCTGATGAAGTGATTTGAGCTGCTCTTTTGCCTCTTGCTTTTCTTCTTCTGTCATTCTAGTAAAAGAGCACATGAAAATGAGAAAATAAGTTAAACAAAACAAATAAACAATGCCACAATGAAGCCCTGTCGACATTATAACGTACTTGTCACTGTGTTTGGTTAGGATCAGCTGGGTCGTTTTCAACGCTTCTCCAATTTGTTCCTTCTTTGTCACCATCTCCTCCATTGACATCTATAATGTAATATAATAATGCACAGTATGCATTAGATTAGCTGCACTTTGAAAGCCACTTCATCCAACATCTACTGTAAGATATTCAAACATCTGATATCAGATCAATGTTTTTAAGCAACCTCTCGCTATATGATTTGCAGGAAAAAATGAGGATATGCCGAGTTCCATGATTTAATATTATAATGGGTTTCAGAAGTTTGAGACCACACTCAAAACCTGGGATTCAAAATCCAAATTAACACAGAAAACAGACGTTTTGGGATTTTGAATATGTTAAAAAATTATGTAATTTCCATCCATTCGCTCTTTTATCCTCTTTAAGATACTGGAGCCTATCCCACACACACCTACGGACAATTTAGAGTCTCCAGTTCACCTATGGCGCTTGGACTGTGGGGGAAACCAGAGCATGAAACCCATGCAAACACACGGAGAACATGCACACTTCACGGATAAATGCATACAATTTAAATGTAATCATTTATACGTATTGTGACACTGACCATGTAGTATAAATGTATTGTTCCTACTGAAGCACAAAATTCTCTTAATAGCATTCACAAATCATGCTCGTGTAACGGTGTGGTATTCTCAGGAACAGGCTGAACTCAGAAGATGAAATCAAAACGCTTTAATAATAATAAGAAGAAGAAGAATCATGTAACCTTCAGGGAAACTCACATTAACACAACAGTGTAGATACTAGGTGACCAGACAAGGAGTGAACGCAACAAGGATAATTACTAAACACAGCTGACACACATGAACTAATAATGACGGTAACCAAGGAGACGGACGAGTAGCGGGAAAGTGAACAAAGAAACATGTGACAGATGAAAACATACTGAACGTGACAGAAAGCAACGTGTTTTACACAACCCTGTGGAGTCCATGTCAGCTTGTGTGCATGACGTTATTAAAGCAAATTTTAAAAGCAGAAAATACGAGATACGGGAATTTTCACATTTGGCCTCAAACTTCTGGATCCCACTGTATTTTTAAAAGACATTTTGCCATGTTTATATCAACATCAAGGTTGAGTAATCAATCTTTTGTTAGGAGAAGTATATATTCTGTCATAAGGGATGTGACATTAGGTGGATGAATGGTAATTTTTTACACAACTTTCTAACTTGGGAAACAATTTATTTTAAATGGCATGTAAATTGTTCTCTGCTCTTGGTCAATCAACAGCACATTTACCAACTAAACGACTTGGCTCTGACTCCAAAATGATTGGTGTGCAAGATTGTGTGTTGATGAAGTGTAGAGATATAGCAACATCAATACTCTATACTGCTGTGATTTAAGCCAGAGTGTAATTTGTACAGTTTATCACACTGTACATGCACATATGATGGAGCTTATGGATACATCTTCATTGGATTATTATTGTTGCCCCATGTGTAAAATGGGACATGACCTCATGGCTGCTCCAGATGTAATATAACAAAAGAGTGATTATGGTGATTATGTAAATCACAATTTGAAATGAAAGGGTAGATGTATTATGGGTAAATATTTGATGTGAAATGTGGGTGGATAATAAGTATGTGAACAACAAGCAAATGAAGAGATACAAAATAATAATCTTTATTCAGAACAACAACAATGTAATTGTGTTTTGATGTTTTTGACATATTAGCAAAGTTTGGAATTGTCAAAAAATTCAGTTCCCTGTAATGTTGACAAGATGCGGACATTAAAACGACTACAGGTAGACAAAAACAATGGGATGGTTTGCCTTGTTTACCTGGGGTTTACTAGTGCTCTCAGTGCTGGGTTTACCATCACTTTGAGCTTTTCCATCTTTGTTCAGATTCGTTTTCATACTGGACAATAACTTGTTAACTTTATCGCCATGTTCTTTCTTCTGGTCCTCAACAGACCTCTAAAATCATTGGAAAGAAATTGTAGTGTGGATTAGAAAACAATTTAGCACATTCATTATTAGCGCAAAGAAATACACAATATACTGTACAGAAAGGAATGAGCAGGTGTATTGAGCTCCCAGCCTTTTTACATGGAATCATGCTTGGCAATAAATTAAAAATGCCATCAAAAAGAGAGAAAAAAAAATGAATCACATAAGATACGAGACATTTTTAAACAATATCTTACAGTGGAAAAAAATTCCATACAGTGATGTGAATAAGTTTGGACACCCATGCTAAAGTTGCCTAAAAAGAGGAATAAAAAATCATCTTTTGGATGTTGATCTTAATGCCTCAATTAGAAAAATGAGGAAAACTTTAACCTTTAAGGACACCAATTTTCTTTGTGAATGAATAATGTATCATAAAATAATATTAAAATATCCCCACATCATCACACACCTTCCACCACACCTAGAGATTGGCATGGGGTACTTTCCATAAGATCATCTTTCAATGCAAATCAAACCAGCTATTAGGCTAACTGAAGTAAAACCATGCCAATCTCTAGGTGTGGTGAATGGTGTGTGATGATGTGGGGATATTTTAATCCCAAAGGCCAAGGGAACTTTATCAGGATGCATATTATCCTGGATCCATGAAATAACTGGCTTTTAAAAATAAAAATCTGCCTGACTCTATGGGAATTTAACATAGGGGTGCCCTGACTTACGCACCCTGTATTTTAAGGAAAAACATTTATTCATTTATGATACATTACTCATTCACAAAGAAAATTGGTGTCCTTAAAGGTTGGAGTTTTCCTCATTTTTCTAATTAAGGCATTAAGATCAACATCCAAAAGATGATTTTTTTATTCCTCTTTTTAGGCAACTTTAGCATGGGGGTCAAAACTTATTCACACCACTGTATTTTAAAGAATCCCATTTTCACCATTTTGACCACTATGTTTTTTTTTCTTTCAGGATTAAAATATATATTCTTCTATACTAGATAATGTGCCACCACAAAGGGTTGCTAATATACTAGCTATGCCAATTTACAAAACATTCAGCAAAATATGCCCCGGTTTTAGCACATCAGAAGTGCCGATAGGTCCAGAAGTATTGGAAAGAAGTATTGCCAGTGCTATGGGGCTTTGTTACTTCAAGAAGAACAAACCCAGTGTGGCTGTCAAAGACACTCTTTTCTAGCGCCTCCTTGAAAGACATTTTCCGCTTGGTTTTGGGGCAAGTGATACATTTCAAATGGGAATTGTAATGTTGAAGATGTGCAGCAGTTGCTTTGTCGATCAAGCAATTCTGTATGCCATCCTCCAATGAGACTCTCTCTTGGCTCTCTGGGTTTATGAGCCCACCGGTTGCCAGTTGAAACTCAAGACACCTCACGGCAACATCCTTTGGGAAAAGGTTCTCTTGCATTGCCTGAGCCACAGTCAAAGTCTTTCCATTTTGAGGGTGAATGATACCATAGTAGGCTTGCTCACATTGCTGGATCTGTCTGGCGAAACCTTCATCCAAGAGTCCTCGATGTAGTGCTTCTGTAATCAGAACCCTTTCGCCAGATGCCGGGTCGCAGATGCCTCCAGTGCAAGCCTGGGCTTCTAGTAACCTCAACGCGGTGAGTCGGTCCACAAGGTTCAGCTGGTGCCCTTTGAAAACCGGGAGTCGTTTCTTCAAAGAAACATCCCAGAGTCCAGCGACAGGACCGTTGGAAACTTTAAAGACAACTCTTCTGGAAATCAGAAGATCAGCAAACTCTGAAATGCTGAGCTGACCACTCCGGTAGCTACTGAGCTCTTCCGTTTGGAGGATTTTCAGACTAAGGGCATTTTCAATGGAAAGCTGCCGCCCAGTCTTAGGGTCAGTTAGGATGTGTAGAAGATTCCTACTTGAGTCCATGATTGTGATCTCTTGCCATTCGCTCTCTTGTCTTGAGAGAAACAAGTAAGTTCTCTTGTCAACGTGACCGGCCTTAAATGCTTCATAGGCTGACATCTGCGCACCATTAGAAGTGTTGATGACCGATATTCTGTGTTTGCTGGAAGGTGAGAGGGTGAAGAGATGCTGGTCACCAAAAGGAAGAAGGTATACTCCACCATTGACATCATATACACAGATTCGGAGCAGTTCGCTGTAGTATGCCTTCTGCCCTGTGTCTGGGTAGTGGAAATCTTTTGGGTTACTAACTGGATCATAGAGACTTTGCAGGGTGCTTTGATTTACGAGCCCCTGCTCTAGTCCACAATCCATGGGTACTCTACTTCCAATCAATGGATGAATCAAACCTCCAGTAGCGATTTGAGTTTCTATGATCGCTTTCCCTCTATGTCTATCTAGAATTCTCTCCTCCATAGCCTGAAACACTGACAGAATCTTCCCAGCATGAGGAAAGCCACTGACTGCTTTGTAAGCATCACTTATTTTGTCTTTGAGATCCTCGGTAATGATACCTTTCTCAAAAGCATCTGAAGGAGAGTAACCTTCACCTGTCATAGGATCAATAATGTATCCCGTGGCCGCTTGAGCTTCCAAAAACTCAATGGCATATGTTCTAGATAGTAACCCTTCTGAAACAGCATCGAGGAAGGACAGCTTTTTCTTGCTCGACTCCATGTACACACCTGCAATTGAGGACGGTTTACCAACAAACGGAGCAAGAGATGCTTCTATCTCCTCCATAGTGATGAGGCCTGTTTGCAACTTGAGTGCAATCTCCTGAGTAATCATTTTAGTTTTTATTAACTTTTTAATACTTATCCGTCCTCTGAGACCTTGAATTTTGTAGGAGGAAGACTCCATTTTTAGCCCTTTCGATTTACTTGCTATAGGCGAGACTGAAGCGGGATCGATGGAGGACTCGGAATCATTGATATTGAATGTAACAGTCTGGCTTTTACCAGACCTGCCTTTATCAATCGAGCTTCTCCTGAGTATTGTGTCAGTGATGTCACTCATCATTTGATGTGTGTGTATTTCAAATGCATTCGAATTCTGGACTGTTTTCTTGGTAGCAAATTCCAGAGTTCCCTCGTTTCCAGAGATCACTTGCATTTTCGTTTGCTTGACCTTTTGTAGCTCCTCCAGCACTTTTTCCTTTTCCAGTGTAGCTATCTGCAAGCATGAGATCATTTATGCAATTAGAGCATGGACTGTAACATCCTATCTACTATATTTTCAGATCTTTACAACTATGATACTGATTCTAAATTGAAATCCAGACTCTATGATGATGATAACACCGTACTGTACACTTATTTGCATACATAATTATGTAAGAGTTAAGGTGAAGTGTGCGATTTCTGAACTAATATAACTGCAATGTATAGCTTCCTCTCTACCTCATCTTTTCCTTTCCTGATTTTTATTTACAAAACTGAGGACTATTTGCCGCATGCACTATTACTGTCTGGGGTATATAGGTGGTGAACAGAATTTAAATTAATATAATTTATAGTACCTGTGGCAATAATAATTTTTCAATTGATGATCAAATTATGGAGAAAAGCAGGGAGGTCGACTATCAAATGAACAATGGTGCTTTCAAACTATTGGTGCACACTTGACGTCAGAATTTAGTTTATTTGGATAATCGGAACACTGTTTTTAGATCTTGGATGCACACCCGGAACCCACGACTGAGTCCACCTAAAAAGGTGGTCAGAGGCGAGTTGCATAAACTTAGCTATTTTATTAAGATGTTCTCTTAAGGTCTAGTATGACCCACTAGCAGTTGGTCAAGGGACAAGCCATCTTTGGAAAACAGTCTTGACAAGTCGAACCACGAACGACGTGCTGAGTGAGCTGAACTGTATGAAGTTCAGCGAACTTCTGAACTGTATGAACGGTGTTCGTGGATTGACTTATCGGGACTATTTTCTAAGATGGCTCCTGTCTCTATACACAAAGTGAACTGTCTTTATAAAGTATCTTCTTATTAAACGGTCTGTACACTTACAAAGTTCTCAATGCTTCGGTTTGCATGTAGGGACCCTCATTATGTTACTGCGTTAGTGTGGGGCTGTTTTGAGCCTTGTTAGTGATACTAACTAGCGATTTCTTTTTACTTAGTAAATGTCCCCATTACTAGCGTTATACGCTAAACCGTTTTTAGAGACAAAACTCTTTACATTCGATTACCATGAAAACAAATCTCAGAGAACGGTTGACTAGTTCATTTTGCGCAGGAGTTCTCCTTTAAGCTCCTATATGGCCATTGCGCTACTGGAACACGACAATGACAGACCAGACCCGTCTCTCTCAATGGCTCTGTAACAGATCAGGCTCGGTGATTGTGTAAAGACTTGTACGTGCATGCACAGTGTGGTCATGTTACATTCGAATGGTGAGTAATGTATCCTGTGGCATAAATGAATGAATAGTCATGTTACATACGTTTTCGGTCGTGTAGTGTGGGCCGAGATCTTTTCTGAAAAGCAGTGGAAACGCCAGTATGGACGAGGATCGTTTTCATTTTCAAAATGCTATGTTAAAACGATAACACACTAGTGTAAACAGGGCCTCAATGTGAGGTGAGTAAACCTTTCTATTTTGCTGCCTTGTCCCGCATTGTCGTTACCATTGGGTAACAAGGGTAAACACCTGCCACTTTAATGATGGAAGCGTACTTGGGATCTGACCCACAAAATACCAGTGTGAATAGAAAAGAGGAGGTGCAACTGACTAAACAATGGAACCAAGTGTGAAAGCCGCTTTACTTATAGACCCCTTTTGCGCCAACATCACAGTTACGTCACGGCGCTAGCTGGAGGTAAAACAAAGTGAAAACTGGAGGCGGCCAATACAAACCAGCACAGATTCGGCTACATAATAAGGAGCTTAAATAATTGTTACTATTATTAAATGTCATCTTGTTGTGTTGTTTGGTGCAAGAATTGATGAAAAATGAATATACTGTATCTGGAACTTTTATTTCTAGAAAATATTCACATCATTAAAATCGCACTGTAATGTCACTCTCTACATTGTTGTCATCTCGACGCTGGCTCGGCAGAACTGCGGATCGTACACACAAGTCTTGTACAGGACCATATAGGCATCTAAAGATTTATATGCCCTCAGTTTCTCTTTACGATCGGTTTCTCTGTAAGGTAGTTGTAGAAGTCAGGCCACTCACCCGAAGTAACGTACGTTAATCCTGTCAGATCGTCCATGCATCGAGTGAGCGTGTGAAGGCTATGGGTCGGCCAATCTGGTTTCGTCCGTTAAAAATAACTTTTGGAAATAACAATCGCAGTCCTGGACACTGAGTGACCGTACACATTAAGATAATATCAGATTTTCTCCAGTCATTGTTAAAAAACAAGCTAACAATCCTTGCTAACTAGCGTTAGTGAAGCGGCCAGAGGGATCGTTCTGCCTCCACCTAAGCTCCGCCCACATAAAAACGTCACCGTGTCACCAACTGTAAAGGGGTCTATAGTTGAAAGAAATCAGACACTTCACCTTTTAATGAAAGTTTTACAAAACTGCGAATGCACCTGAAGTCGTACCTCAGAGCTCATTTTCATTTTCTTTAGTTCCTCCTCCAGGTTCTGTTTCGCTTCTTCGTACGACGCAACGATGTTCTGAGTCAACTGCAATTCAGTCTTCAGCTTTGCCAGCTCTTCGTCTTTGGCACAGTGATGATTGGCCTGTCCAAGTGCCTCCAATTCTTTTAGATGCTTCTGCTCAGAACTGACTGCCACCTCAAGCTTCAGATTCTTCTCCTGTAGAGACTTCACGTCCTGGATGTATGAGACAATCTGTTCTTTTAGAGACTTGCCTTCCCTTTCCGAGATGTTCAATTTCTGCTCAGTCTCTGCCAACATTTGCTTTAACCTTGATATTTCGTTTGAGCTGTCTTTGTGAATATTGTCGAGTTGAAAAATACTAGACTTCACCCTGATTTGATCAGTTTCCAACTCGGAAATCTTTGATTTTGCTTTGAGAAGTTCAAGGTCAAGAATTCCCCTCTGTCTGTCAGATTCGTCCAACTGCGTGCGAACATTGCAGAGATGTTGTTCAGCCTCCTGTTTGGCGTTTGTTGCATTAGCAATCAATGCCTTCAGCTTCTCCACTTCTTGAGACAGGTGCTTGTTATCTCTCTCCGCTGTTTCCACAGAATGCGAGTGCTCCGTTGATTTCCTCTCATGCTCCAATTTTAAGCGTGATTCTTGCAGCGAAAGCTTTTGCTCCATTTCAGCCTGCACTATCTTCAGTTGAGTCTCATAGCCTTTCTTTTGCAAGTCGAGCTTAACTTTGAGATCGTCAAGCATCTTTTTACAGTTGTCCAGTTGTTCGCCGAGCTTTTGCGACCTCAACTCGGCAGCTGCCGTTTGACTTTGCTTCTGCTTAAGCTCTTCATTGGTCTGTCTCAACTTCTGCTTCAGTTCTGATGTTTGGAGAGATAAACTTGTAATTTTGTCCTCTGCGGCATTCCTATCCTTTTGAAAAGTGACTAGCTCTTGTTTTAAATTCAGTACAGATTTATCTGCGCTCGAGCTCATTTCTCGAATAGCAGAACTTTTCCTTTGGAGTTCAGCCTCAAGTTCTTTGAGTTTGGACTGGCTTAACCTGTTTTCTTCAGTCACCCGCTGTAGCTCATCTTTAGTTCTTTTTAGAGTGGTACTCAGATTATCAAATTCACATTTCAAAGCCTGTAACTTCTGGTCAGCGGTTTGCTTATCCCTCTGAAGAGATGAAATGTCCATTTTCAGGCTTACTGTGGCTTTCTCCGAGCTTCCACTGATCCTGCTAATCGTCTGCTTACATTTCAAAAGCTCATTTTCAAGTTCTCGGACCTTTGTAATACTCTTCTTACCTTCCGATGACTCTCCAATGGATTTTTTCAATGCCACGTTCAGGTTATTTATCTCGACTTTATGTTCCTGAACCTTCTGATTCGCCAGATTCCTCTCGGTGGTTATGGTGCTTAGCTCGGCTTTGAGATTTGAAATATCTTTTTCATAGTTGGCGATGGTCAACGTGAGAGACTTGATCTTCTGCTGTAGCTCGGTGGTCTTCTTGGCTTCTTCGTTGTAGTCTTTAAGTTTGATTTGAAGCTCATGAGATATCTGTGTTTTATTCAGAAGTTCCTCTTCAAATATTTTTACCTGAGATTTCGCACTTTCTGTCTGGGATCTGAGGATATTAATTTGCTGTTCCTTACTGTCAATCTCAATGGACGCTCTATCGAGTTCTGCTTTCACATTTTTAAAGGCACGCTCAGTGTCCATGCTAATCTTCTTGAGTTCTTCTACTTTATTAGCAAGCTGCGTCACATGCAAGGAACTTTTCTGAAGCTCTAAATCGAGGTTTTTGATTTTGAGTTGAGTTTCCTTCTCTGTTCTTGTCTTCATATTGATCTCTTCTTTGGCTCTCTGCAGTTGCTCCTTCAAAACCTCTGCCTCGCCTCTCAGGGTTTTAATCTTTTGGTCGGCATGTGATTTGTCTTGCTGAATCGACTCGATACTTACCTTAAGATGTCGGGTATCACTTTCTAATAACTGATTATTTCTATTAAGTTCATTGACCTTGAATGTCATCTCCTCTACTTCAGTCTGTTTGGAAGACAACTCATCTTCCATGCACCTCAACTTATGAGCACTCTCCTGTTCCAAGGAGGTCCGCTGTAGAAGTTTCCCTTGGTTGACCTTGAGTTGCTCCTTTATCCCATCAACCTCGGTCTTCTGGAAGAGCACTCTCTGCTCCAGAGCCGACTTGTCCCTTTGGAGAGACTTGATTTGTTCTTGATACACATAGACAGACTTTTTCAGTTCAGAAGATTCTTGTCTCAATTCTTCTGCTTTCTGTCTCATGTTGGACCTATCGGCATCCATTTCCACTTGAAGCTTCTTCAGCCTGTTGTTTGCCTCGTCTAAGAGCTCTTTGAAACGTTGGGCTTTCTCCTCAGCCACAGTTTTGTGGACAATTAATGAGTTTAACTCAGACTTCAAGGTCTTGATCTCAGTCTCGGCTCGTTTCTTGCCCATAACGAGCTCTTCCATTTTACGTTGCAGGACATCTGCCTCGGATTCAGAATGGATCATCGAAGAACCGCTTGTAAAAGTGGACAGTTGTCCACCTTCTATGGAGTAACCCAACAAGGATTCACCTTGCTTCATTCTGACTTCTGACTTGTGTGACAGATCCATTTCCATGATTCTCACTTGGCTAAGGAGCTCTGTCTCGGCATCTTCCTTAGCCCTCAGTTCTCGCTCTAACGTACGACTGTGCTCCTCCAGGCCCTGTACGTCACTGTCCTTGCGACGTAAATGATCTTCCAGCTTCTTACGGGCTAACGTACTTTCCTCAATGCTCTTTTTAAGGTTGCGGAGGCTCTCTTCCAGGGAGGCCTGTTTGGCCTCCGACTGCTGGACCTGTTGCCGAGCACGATTCAGCTCTTGCTCGATGGAGCCTTTGCTTTTGATCACACCTTCCAGTTCAACACGATATTTCTGGGCCTCGAACTCCGCCTTTGACCTCTGTAAGGTCAAGTCCTCAATTGACTTTTTATGCATCTCAAGGTCTGCTCCCAAGATGTCCAGCTGCTGTTGCCTGTTCGACAGTGACGCCTCGAGCTCCAGTACCTGACGCCGGAGCCGGGCGACCTCCTCTTCACTTGCAGCTTTCTGCAGCTCCATGCTCTCAGTCCAGCTTAAGTACTCTGCATTTTCCAACGATTTCCTCCTCTGTAATGAAAGATACAGTCATCTTCCAGTCAGCCACTTGGAAGAGAATAGGCGGTTCTTGCCCACTTACCAACACCACCACCAAGTGTTTCAGTGTGTTTCCAAGACATGCTTTCCCAAGAGACAAGGTCAAACGCAATGATACAAAATACAGCATCATGTGCTATTTTGTATCAAAAATATATTTCCAAGCACAGACCAACATTTTTAATTGCAGGAAAGAGTGTAACAAATATGCAGCATGTTTGTGTGTGTGATTGCTCTAATGGAACATGGCTGGGAGCAAAGCATTGACAAAAGCATGCAATGAAGCTGCTACATAGTAAAAAACAAGAAATAAAAGGAAACTATAATGCAAATATCCAACTCTATTCGATAAAGAAAAATTCAACAATCGCCTTACCTCATCCTCTTCCGCCCTCTTCAGTGTTTCACCTGCAAACTTAACATACTGTGTCATGAGAGTAACCAGGGCTGTGTAACGTGTACGAAGGTCCATGAACTGAGGAGGGAAACGAAGACATACATACTCAAATGTAGAAAATCAAAAGGATAGCAGTGTAAGCCTATAGAAATTGGTTATATTTCTCTCGTACCTCCTGCTGGATGACATCAGAGGAACTCTGCATCTTCCTCCTCTTCACTGGGGACTTATGCTGAGAGTCAACCATGGCTCTATACGTCATCAACTGCAGTTCATAGTCCTTAAAGAAAGACAGGTATGGAAAAAAACACTATAAATAAAAAACACTTTTCTTTGCTATCTGCTTAATTGTTTTTATTTTATTGTTTCCTTGGGGATGAAGAACCTGTTAACCTGTTAACTGTCACCCCCCTTTTTTTTAAATGCACATTTCGAACTTAAATGGTTGTAATTCAAGAATGCTTTGGAATATAGACGTAAGATTGGTTTTGTTTTAAAGAAGACATTTGGCAGATTTTTGTCAAAGTGAAATACATTAAGAAAGTGAAACAGAGAAAAAAAAGTTATAGAAGTTTGAGTTTATGGAAATGTACAATGTAAAAAAAATATTCATACTTTATATAAAATATATATTTTCAAAACCTGGGCTACTCTAAAACTGCAGAAAATACAAAGCTAAAAAAGTTTAGGCTGATATCTCTAAAAAAAATTTGCTTTCTGTGAGATTTTGTTTGGGCGCAGTACCGAACGCTTCCACTAGGGCACAACCAGACTCCATCACTGCCCATATAAGGGCGCATCCATTTCCATATGTGTTTGAGTTATCTGAACCATTATTTCCACAATTTTCATACAATTTATGAAGTAGAGATCCTATTCAGAAGTAGTATGGGAAGTTTGGCAGATTTTGATATGAATTCAACCTCTAAGAAACACATACAAAGAACACACATGTGCGTTATAGCTTCCTGCCACATCACAAATGGTGAATTTATTATTTTTTATTAATACTTAAAACATTTTCAGACCTTTTTTTCTAAAATAATTGAATGGATGCAATCTTTTGAGCATGAAAACAAACTGATGTTCATTGCTATTTCAAAATAAAGGTCTGAACACGCTTCATGAGTTTAAAAATATTCTTGATGCAAATTAATAAATTATGGCTCCTGTGTAATTTATTTTGAAAATCACCAAATATGGGAACTAAAGATTGTAAGCTTTCAAATGAGATATAGTTTGTCAATATTACTTAAGGTCTTTTCTAAGATATTATTGTTTTAAAAATATAATGGCAATGTGACAGTTAAGGGGTTAAGGCTATCCCATTTACACATAACATTACTATAATGGTACTGTAATAAAGTATTGGTGTCACATATGATAAAGTAGTGGTGTCACATGGTAATACCGATCTATAGTAATTATAATAACTAGATACTAACCTTCAACCTCCCCCTAAACCTAGTTTTAGGTAAGTACACAATAAAGTGCAACCCAATAATCACATGAGACAGTATACCTCAGTGCCCGAAGACAAAAAAATCGTATTACCATGTTACCATATATTTTTTGTTAACAATTTTGGCTTACTTTCACTCCAACTGCATAATGCTCCGAATACTTCTGGCACTCCTCAATTTTGCTCTGTTTTTGCTCGATTTCTGCAACCAAAACCTAGAAATAAAGCAAATTATTAGGATTTGATGCTAGTAAACTATATGGATATATACATGTTTTGTTTTTGTTTTTTTCGTCATACTTTCTGCTGGTTCAGGAACTCGGCCAACGCCTTGCTGTCCTCAGGTTGATTCTCTTGGGCCTTGAGTTGCTTGACCTCCATTTCTTTGCTCCATTCATCCAGGCTGTTGTATGTGTCTTTGTAATACTTCAGGGATTTGCTGATGCCTTCGAGGTCTCGGAGCCTGAATACAAAGGAACACAAATACATCATCCATAATGAACAAGATAAATTGTCCATTATCAAAACAAATGATCATGATGCTAGCAACCCCTAGTAATGGATTGATTCCAGATGAAATGTATACCCTGCCAAATGCATAAATGTATATGTAGTAAATAAATGAAAAACACAATAATCCCTAAACTTAAAGACCTGTTTTCAATCTGAGAGTGGATGTTCTGCCATCGTTCTTTGAGCTGGTCGGCCTTCTCCTTGTGCCAATCCAAATCAAAGTCTCTCTCGTTGTGCGTTTTGAACATCCGCTCGCTGACCACTCGTGCCTTTTGCAGCTCGTCCTCCAAGTCATGGAAAACCTCGCGTCTTTCGTCGATCTCAGACCTCCATTGCTAAAAAGTACGATCGAAAGTGTTAAATCAAAGACGTTCCATGATTAAACCATCATCGAGTTACAATGAGAGTGTTTTACCTTGAGAGTGCTCACAACACCATCGATAGATTTGATATTAGCATTGATCGTATCCTCCTCACACAACTTGGCTTCATAAAGTTTGACCAGAGCTTCGGCACTCTGACTGTGTTTCACCACCAAGCTCACCGTCTTCAGCCTGAGTGTAGAAGATGATCAAGTCAAACAAGATCAGCCCTTTCGAGTTGATTAAACGCTTCATATTCATCTTTCTTAGTGAGTAATGTTGCTGTTTGAGCATTTCCAAAGTCCCTCCAGTGGGAGTTATTCTTTATATCAGTGTCACTGTTTTTCTTCGGGGAGCGAACGTCACAATATTCCTCATTATAATAATTGATGCGCAGAATAAAGGGGCGGGGCCTGGTTGAGTTAGTTAGTAGTGTGTTAAACTGGTGGTTATGGAAAGTGGTGGGACATTTAACAAACACACTTGACCAATCAGAGCACAGTGTGCGTTTCAGAAGGAGGGGCTTCATAGAGACAGGAAGTGAACAGAGCATTACTGACAGACTGGGAAGAGAGGAGCCGCAACAATGGAGAATATGAGGAGAATTAGGTGTTTTTTGAACATTCAAGCATAAAACCCCCCAAAAATGTATCAAGACTCAAGGAAATGGGCATAACGTAAAACTTCAAATAATAGCCGAGTCCCAAATAGCCGTCTGTCTCTTTTACACCCCTGGTGTGACTGCAGGTTTGGGTGAATAAAAGCCGGTCTCAAATAGAGGCCGGGTCTGCTTTTTAGTTTCGGGTTGTTAATCTTCTAAAACCGTCAGACTGTCCGCTTTTCAGCGGCCGTCAAAGCAAATTTTGGTCCCGTTAAAGCCTATTTTGATCAGTGAGTGATGTAGAATAGAGACTGCTGCGCTTGAAGAGAGAGAGAGAGAGATGGAGAGAGAGAGCGAGAGAGCGAGTGGAAGACTGCAGTTTCACGTGGAGCATTTGGAGATTTTTAGAGATTATAGACTCCATGAACAACATCTCAATACTAAATTATAAAGGCTGGTTTCATATAGACGCCTGTCTCAAATACAAGCCTGCACCAGTTTGGGAAAATAAAAGGCTGGGCTGTTATTTGAAGTTTTACGGTAATGGGTATTTTTTTAATAGAGATCGCTAGAATCTTAGCATGTGATCGTTGTTTGATAATAATTATCTTTCTTTCTAACTAATCTATCTTTTGTTCTTTCTAACTAATGTATATTTCTTTATTTCTAACTAATCTATCTATCTTTCTAACTTATCTTTCTAACTAATATATCTATCATTCTTTCTTTCTTTCTAACTAATCCTTTCTTTCTTTCTCTTTATTTCTATCTATCTATCTATCTATCTATCTATCTATCTATCTATCTATCTATCTATCTATCTTCTTTCTAACTAAACTCTTTCTTTCTAACTAAGCTTTCTTTCTAACTAATCTATCTATCTATCTATCTATCTATCTATCTATCTATCTATCTATCTATCTATCTATCTATCTATCTATCTAATCTACCTATCTATTTATCTATCTATCTTTATTTCTAACTAACTAATCTATCTATCTAACTAATCTATCTAACTAACTAACTAACTAACTAACTAACTAACTAATCTATCTATCTATCTATCTATCTATCTATCTATCTATCTATCTATCTATCTATCTATCTATCTATCTATCTATCTATCTTCTATCTAACTAAACTCTTTCTTTCTAACTAAGCTTTCTTTCTAACTAATCTATCTATCTATCTATCTATCTATCTATCTATCTATCTATCTATCTATCTATCTTTATTTCTAACTAATCTATCTATCTATCTATCTATCTATCTATCTATCTATCTATCTATCTATCTATCTATCTATCTATCTTTATTTCTAACTAATCTATCTATCTATCTATCTATCTATCTATCTATCTATCTATCTATCTTTATTTCTAACTAACTAATCTATCTAACTAACTAATCTATCTAACTAACTAACTAACTAACTAACTAACTAACTAACTAACTAATCGATCTATCTATCTATCTATCTATCTATCTATCTATCTATCTATCTATTCTTTCTTTCTTTCTAATGTTTCTTTCTTTCTAAATAATCTTTCTTTCATTGAAACAAATCTTTCTATCTATCTATTATTTATCTATCTTTCTACCAAATCTTTCCTTTCTTTCTAACCAATCATTTTATTTTTTTCTTTCATCTAATCCATCTTTAAAACTTCAAACTACTTCAAACTTCTCCAAACTCTCTGGTCCGGCTTTCTCAAGCCAACTTAAAGTTTGTCTCATCAAACTTGTTTTTCTAGTTGTATCTTGGAATCATGTCAAGATCCTTTTCGAAGAGAGCAAACAGAGAGCAGAGGAAGAGTCAGATTAAAACAATGCTTGCATGAGCAGCTGAAGCACATCTTGAATTATACGAGGACTCACTTCTCCAGGTAGATGCAGCACATGGAGTACACCTGGTTGGTGCTCTGCGTGAGGATGCTGAGCTCGGAGGAGAGCGTGGGGACGGATGGAGAGGCGGACGCTTGCCTGAGGAAAACCTCACACTTCTCCCTCAGGGTCTCCAGGTCTTCCTTCAACCTATCCAGCTCCACCTTCTTTTTCTGGAACGAGTGAGAAGGAGAGGCCAGACGTATTACAGAAATAGTTTTTGTTTCAGCGTCCACATTTTACACCGGACATCCAAAAAACGAAGCTGGAGATCGAACCTCCTGTTCGGTGATGCGCAGAAGACACTCCTGCAGGTCATCTCTGTCCAGCGGCGTCCGGATCTTCCTGATCAGCTGTTCCTCGTGACCCTCCACACGCATGCGGAAGTTACGCACCTCCGTTATGAACAGGTTGTACACGGACTCCTCGTGTTCCTCTGTTGACCACCAGAGGGCATTACGTCAGTGACACATCATGGCCATACAAATACTGCCTGTTTCTGTTTCTTTGAGAAAATGTAGCTAGTAACGACACATCTAAGCCGAACTGATCGAATACTTGTGTAAATCTTGCAGACAATACATATTTCAGATATTGTGAACTTATGAAACGTCTCAACAAGAGCAGAAATATTTTAAGTGCACTCTGGTTTTAGATGCATTACAAATGTATGCCCACTCAAATGCATACCCACAAACACTCTCTTTTCTAATATTGATGAGGAGATCTGTGCATGGATAATACAGCATTCAGCTTAATAGGCTTAGGAGAACACGAGCTAATTCAGACGTATAGTTCAACTATTCTCTAGTCTAGGCGACCCTGCATTTCATTACTAACAGTCCAAGTGCCCACTGTCTGAAAATGCATGACTTATGGTCCCTTTATTGTGCAGTCAAAGTTTATTCAGACTCCTTCAACATTTCTCATATTATCTCAGTTTATACTGTATGTTATACTTTAGAAAATGGTGATAAATATGAGCAGAACTCAGTGGATATTTGACTGGTTTTGTCCTTCTGTTCGACGCTCACACATGAATTATATTGAATATCTGTCAGCTGTTAAATTGAACTACACAAATAGATAATATCAGTTTAGCTCAACCAGTGACCAAGCAATGCTTCATGTTGTTCAGTGTGTGTGTAAAAAGTAGGAGTAGTTCACTTTAAAAAAAACGTTTGCTGATAATTTACTCGCCCCTGTGTCGTCCAAGATGTCCATGTCTTTCTTTCTTCAGTCGAAAAGAAATGAAGGTTTTTGACGAAAACATTCCAGGATTTTCTCCATATAATGGACTTCAATGGGGACCAAACGGTTCAAGGTCCAAAAGACAGTTTCAGTGCAAACTGTTCAAAGGGCTTTAAACGATTCCAGACGATGAATCAAGCGAAACGATCGCTCATGAACAAATCTTTTTTCGTGTCATTTGGTTGATTCAACGAACAAAATTAACGAAATGAATTTCGTTAATGACTTTTTCTAAGTGAGATTCGTTCATTTTGATAAACGAGTTCGAACAGGAGAGTCACGAACGCGTATCACAGAACAGAGCAAGGCGAGCATTTGAGCTTATAAAACTTAAACTTTGTTATTTATTTATTAAATGAGCGATCGTTTCGCTTGATAAGACCCTTATTCATCGTCTGGAGTCGTTTAAAGCCCTTTGAACAGTTTGCACTAAAACTGTCTTTTGGACCTTGAACCGTTTGGTTCCCATTGAAGTCCATTATATGGAGAAAATCCTGGAATGTTTTCATCAAAAACCTTCATTTCTTTTCGACTGAAGAAAGAAAGACATGGACATCTTGGATGACACGGGGGCGAGTAAATCATCAGCAAAAGTTTTTTTTAAAAGTGAACTAAAACATGGTCAGCTCAAAGTGTCGGAATCATTTCTGGTCCTTTATTTATGTCACTGGTAGATATGTTTACAGTGTATTTTGCTCTCCTCACTTATATAAATGAGCTATAGTTTCCTGCACACACTAGTAAATAAACACTTTTATCAGGTTTGTCTGTATGTGTGTGTGTGTGTGTGTGTGTGTACAGTAACGTGCCTCTCTCTGCAGATTTGAGGAGTTCCTCATAATACTCCTTACAAGCCAGAACCTCCTTCTCCAGCTGAGCACAATCAGCCACGGTGAAGACATCGGACTCATCGCTGTCCCTCAGGAAGTCCTCGAAGTGGGACGTCAGGCTGCCCAGCGCCTGCTCGTGATCCCCAGGCAGTAGGGTCTTGATCTAGGCAGGAGAATGGCCATAAGTTCACTGGGTTTAAAACATGACTGTAGTCTCCAGGCACACACAGACAGAAGGCTCGTACCGAGGCGACGGTGCTCTTGCGGATGGCACGGATGTCCGTCATCAGATAGTGCCAGGACACCACGCTCTTCATGTTAACGTGAGAGTGATGCCACAGAGCCAGAACATTCTGGTACAGCTGCTCAATCCTGAAAGAGAACACACTATAACATATTAATAATGGGAATGAAAAAGGACAAATATAACGGGCTTTCACAGCCATCAGGGTGTTTCCTCGAGGACTCATGGTTGCGTTCGCACCGTCAGTAGGAACACACGGCTTTTTAAAAATGGCGGGTGCTGGTGTTTCGTGTGCGTTCGGCTAATCAGCGAACACTAACGTCACTGTAGATCCTATAGCGCTGGTTTAGCCAATGACAAAACCAACCACATGATAGTTTAATGTAGTGTTAACCCATGACGGGTTATGGGATGTCATGTTTATGACATATTTATGCCAATTTATGTTGTATTGGTTATGTCAAGATGTCATAACAAAGACATCTCAAACAATGTCACATTTGCCTTAAAAATGCATTAAACACTTAAAAGGAGTAGTTCACTTTTAAAAAAACCTTTTGCTGATAATTTACTCGCCCCATGTCATCCAAGATGTCCATGTCTTTCTTTCTTCAGTCGAAAAGAAATGAATGTTTTTGATGAAAACATTCCAGGATTTTCTCCATATAATGGACTTCAATGGGAACCAAACGGTTCAAGGTCCAAAAGACAGTTTCAGTGCAAACTGTTCAAAGGGCTTTAAACGATTCCAGACGATGACCCTTCGAGTCATGACTCGAAAAAAGATTCGTTCATTTTGATGAACAGGAGAGTCACGAACGCGCGTCACAGAACAGAGCAAGGCGAGCATTTGAGCTTATAAAACTTAAACTTTGTTATTTATTTATTAAATGAGCGATCGTTTCGCTTGATAAGACCCTTATTCATCGTCTGGAATCGTTTAAAGCCCTTTGAACAGTTTGCACTAAAACTGTCTTTTGGGCCTTGAACCGTTTGGTTCCCATTGAAGTCCATTATATGGGGAAAATCCTGGAATGTTTTCATCAAAAACCTTAATTTCTTTTCGACTGAAGAAAGAAAGACATGGACATCTTGGATGACATGGGGGCGAGTAAATTATCAGCAAGTGTTTTTTTTTAAAGTGAACTACTCCTTTAATGTCAGTAGTCATAAACATGCATGAAACCTCCTTCATATTCATGACATGTGTTATGTCAGTCTTATGCACACCTCTTCAAATAAAGTGTTACCATATTTAAACATAAATTGGTACGCTTCACGCTAAAGTTGGCATGAAATGAAAATTCTATTCTCTAATGCATGATATACGTCTTATTGTTAGCAATTAATCAGTGCTTATGGTTAATATTATAAAATGACCTCGTAATATTTAATCAAAATGCCATGATCAGACTTCTCTCTCGTGGCGTATGCAGGATTCTCCAATCACTGAGTGCGCTTTAACTCCGCCCCTGCATCTGCATAGTGCCACGCCCACATCTGCGTCAACCAATCAACAACCAATGCACAAAACCAAGTCGTCGCCCTTTATTTCTTTTGGATAATCTGTTATACTCGTATGCAAAGAACACAAGATCCGTCACTACTTCCGTCTCCCAAAGTAAATAAAGAATGAGATGAAAAGCTCCCAGAATGCCCTCACCTGCTGGACATCTCAACGGCCTCCTTGTTGGGTGGAGGAACGCTAAAGCAGACCGAAGGCACCATGGCCTCGTTTCCCGACGGACTGATCACTTTCCACTTCGCCCGGTGAGAATTACTCACCAGAACACACTCGTCCTCTTTGCCGATGGTGATCTGAGGAGAGACGGGTCACCGAGTGTTTAATGGCAGACACTGATGTCACGGTTCTTTCAAATCACTTCAGACTTCAGATTAATCATCAACTACAAGCACTTTATACGCTTTACAAACTCTAAACACAGTTCTCTACAAATGCCAAATCATTCCCCATTACTAACACCCAATGATCATGTGTGAAAACACTTAGAAATCAAAACTCAATTATTTTTACCGCCTTGAATTTCTGTTTATAGTGTAAATATATACAGTATATATATATATATATATATATATATATATATATATATTAGGGCTGGGCAATGATTAATCGCCATTAAAAATAAAAATTTGTGTTTAAATAATATGTGTGTGCGTAGAGTGTATAATTATTTTGTATATATAAATACACACACATGCATGAATATATATTTAATAAATATTTGCAGGTATATACTTTATATTTATTCATTTATACATAATTAATATTATGTCTATAAATAAATATTTGATATATTAAGAACAAAATATAATATATATATATATATATATATATATATATATATATATGAATATATATATATATATTTTCTTAAATATATACATACATGTGTTTGTATTTATATATATAGGTGTACACAATAATTATACACACTACACACACATATATTATGTAAACACAAACTTTTATTTTGGATGAAATTAATCGCGATAAATCGTTTGACAGCCCTAATATTTATATACATACATACATATTACATACACACAGACGGACACACACACACACACAAAGCGCTTTAGAAATAAAGTTGACTTTCTGACTTCTATATATACTGTTTACTGTATATATATATATATATTATACATACAAGATAAGATATAGATAGTTTTGATTGTTTCCGCACACTAAACAAGAAAAAGACACCGACGCGTTTGCAGTTTGGTGTGCGTGTGGATAGTCATCTGATGTTTGTGTGTAGAGACTACGTAAAACACCATTTGAAGAGTTCAAATAGTTTTGAATAAAGTTTTTCTGATGTTGTGTGTGTATTTTGTATGTAGAGTTTGAAGAAACGGAGTCATATGTTCATAAATTGTGTGCCGCACCTCTATCTGCCGGTAGTCACAGATGGCTTTGACGGGGATGGAGGATCTGACGGGGTTCTCTGGGTTGCGTGCCTTGAGCTGAACGACGGCCTTGGCCCGACCCACTAACCCGCCCACAGTGCCGCTGTACTTCAGGAGCTGCTCTTTCTCCTCCTGTGAAGAGGAAACATCCATCATGCACACACTTCTACACATCGATGGACAGGGATGAGAATCGGAGGAACTCTAACCATGGACTCCTGGATCAGGTCCTCGAGCCGGTGTAGACTGCTGCTTCGGTCGCAGCTGTACTTCCTGTGGATGGCGTCTTGGAGGCTCTTCAGGTAATCCAACGACTCTTTGGCGTCGCTGAAGAACTACAAGTAGAGGAACTGTCATGAGCTGTCACGCGTCATGTCACTGTGTCATGCTAAAGCTAGCGGTGTCACTCACGTCGAAGTAGACCGCGTTGTCTTTGAGATGTTGCTCCACACAGTGACAGAGTTGCAGGATCCAGCTCCACTGAGTCTGCATCGCCGCTCGGTACGCCTGACACACACACACACACACACACACACGCTTACCGGAACATCCACGCATTTACTCTTACTTCAGTTCATTTCAGAATGGAGAAGTCAAATAAAAAATAAAATGTTGACAAAATGTTTCAATACAGTTAATTTTATTTATTTATTTGTTTATTTATTTTATTTTGGAATGGTAAAAAAAGAAAGAAAAAAACTGTAATAAAATGTTTCGATTCAGTTAGTGAGAAAAATGTATTTACATTTTTTTTTTAATTTAGTTTAATAAAAAAATATATTTTATTTTATTTTGGAATGGTAAAAAAACAGAAAAATCTAAATAAAATTTTTCCATTCAGTTAGTGAGAAAATCCGTATTTACATATTTATATTTTAATTAAATTTAATAAAAAATATATTTTGTTTTTTTTGGAATGGTAAAAAAATTTTTAATAAAATTTTTCCATACAGTTAGTGAGAAAATTTGTATTTTCATATTTTTAATTTTTAATTTAATTTAATAAAAAAATATATCTTATTTTATTTTGGAATGGTAAAAAAAAGAAAAAAAATGTGATAAAATGTTTCCATTCAGTTAGTGAGAAAAATGTATTTGCATATTTTTTTTATTTAATTTAATAAAAAATATATTTTATTTTATTTTATTTTGGAATGGTAAAAAACAGAAAAATTTAAATAATTTTTTTTCCCATTCAGTTAGTGAGAAAATCAGTATTTACATATTTTTATTTTTAATTAAATTTAATAAAAAATATATTTTGTTTTATTTTGGAATGGTAAAAAAAAAAATTAATATAATTTTTCCATTCAGTTAGTGAAAAAAATCTGTATTTTCATATTTTTTATTTTTTATTTATTTTATTTTGGAATGGTAAAAAAGAAAAAAAATGTAATAAAACTTTTCCATTCATTTTTTTTTTTTTTTTTTATAAATTTAATTTAATAAAAAATATATTTTATTTTGGAATGGTACAAAAAAGAAAAAGAAAAATGTAATGAAATGTTTCCATTCAGTTAGTGAGAAAATCAGTATTTACATATTTTTATTTTTTTATTTAATTTATATTTTATTTCATTTTGTAAAATATAAAAAAACACAATACTAATACAATTTTAATCAAATGTTTCCATAAAGTTAGAGGGGGCGTTTATGTATTTACTCAGTGGAATTTATTTGATGTTCATTTTATTTTATTTTATAATGGAATGTTAAAATTAAAAATAAAATAGTAATAAAATGTTACCATACAGTTAGAGTGAATATCCAGGTATTTACTCTTTTTTAATCTTAACTTATTTTATTATTTTATTTTATATCACTCTCATAAAAACTTTATTTTTTAAAACAGAAGTTTCACAGAATGCTCTTTTCCATACAATAATTGGAGATAGAAACTGCCAAGCTCCAAAAATACATAAAAGCCTCCTGAAAATATCATAAAGTTGGCCCGTGTGCTGCTGCTATATATTCTCATACAAGAGAAAGATGTCCAAGTTGTTGGCCTAAGCCTAACTCCTCTCACCATATTCTGCTAAACTCCTCATCAGTGCTGATGAGCTTCAGATATGAGCTTCACGTTACCTCGATGGTCAGTCTGGCCGGATGGTTCTCCAGCAAGAGGCTCTCCGCCTTCTCCTGCACTGCCCTGATCACCTCTTCCTTGTCATCCAGTTCTCTCATGAGATCCTGTGGAAACACACACACACACACACGTATCGAGCCTCTTTTACACGATCCTGCACAGGCAATGCAAAACTCCTGCGATTAACACAACATCTGATGTTTACATCCAAGAAGAGGACGAGTTAAAGAGAGTTTCTAGAGCAGCTCGTGCGGATTCATAACATCATGGGTGGATTGTCATATCACTATAATGAAGCATCAAAGCAAAACACTAACCCATCTGATGCAAGTCTGACCCATACTGCCAACAAAATGATATATATAGCATTTGAACATTCAGTTCATTCATTCTTGAAATCTTGGCAGTTGTATTTTGTTTTATTATGCGTTTGATTGGTCTTTTCCTCGCTGCGTTTTGTTCTGTTTAATTATTATTGGCTATAATCTACAGCTTTTAAAGGAGTAGTTCACTTTTTAAAAAAAACATTTGCTGATAATTTACTCATCCAAGATCTGTGAGACCTTATCAACGTAACTGCGTATTACGTGACGTCACGAACACGCATCGCAGAAGGCGAGCATTCGAGCTTATAAAACTTAAACTTTGTTATTTATTTATTAAATGAGAGATCGTTTCGCTTGATAAAACCCTTATTCATCGTCTGGTGTCGTTTAAAGCCCTTTGAACAGTTTGCACTGAAACTGTCTTTTGGACCTTGAACCGTTTGGTTCCCATTGAAGTCCATTATATGGAGAAAATCCTGGAATGTTTTCATCAAAAACCTTAATTTCTTTTCGACTGAAGAAAGAAAGACATGGACATCTTGGATGACACGGGGGCGAGTAAATTATCAGCAAAAGTGTTTTTTAAAGTGAACTACTCCTTTAATCTAGCTTCCTGCATTATTTTTTGTTATTAGTTTATAACAAAAAATAGTTTTGTTATGTATGAGGCAGAGATGGGGACTCGAGTCGCACTTGAGTCACACAAATAGCTGACTTCAGACTTGACTCGTGACTCGACCCAAAAGACTTGTCAGCGACCTGTTTTCATGCAATTGTTGCTTTTCAAATATGAATTCATTTTAATGTATTTCTATTTTCTTTTATTGGCGCATACGTTGGGGAAGCGTATGATAAGCTGCATGTCCCCCGCCCTTTGTCATACTGTGCATGAGACAGAGCGTATTTAGGCCACACCCACTCCGGCTAAAAAACAATCAACCTTCTCCATGGACTTTGCGTCTAGATATCTCATAATTTCAACAAAAGTTGGCATTGTAAATCATCCCGCTGCTCCGCGATCTGCACCGTCATCACAGACAAGAAAGCGCTCTCTCTTTCTCTCCAGTTCAATGTTGTCGGATCCAAATATGGTCATTTCCTTTTAATCAGCAACCAATCGCGAAAGTAAATAGGGGGATTTAACTCTAAATGAGCAATCTCATTGGCCTGATGCAAATCTTTAGATCCCGTTTTGCGTTTTCTCAAAATGACTTTTCTCTCAAACTCCACGTCTGAAATCTCCACTATATACCAAACCTAATACACCAAACTGTCCAGTCTTGTACCTAGTTTTATTATGAAGACTTTTACAGATGGATTTGTAAATATATTATTCCTAGCTTGATTTATATAACATTGTTTTTCTAAAAACGTGGCGAAACTCTATTTAAGGCGATCTGATTACAGGATAACAAAAGTAGATATCCATAAATATCTATTTTCCCCCATCTGTTACTGTATGTGAACACAATGAAAAAAATATTATTTATTATTTTTCGCACATATTTAATTAGACAATGCCTAATAATTTAAGACTTGAGACTTGACTTGGACTCGAGCTCAAAGACTTGAGACTTGACTTGGACTTCCAAAAAATGACTTGTGATCATCTCTGGTATGAGGTATTTATGTTCTGCAGAAGTCAGGCCAGATTGTTCTTAATCTTTTCCTGTTTAAATAAATAAATAAAATAGACTCGAGACTTTGGACTTACTGCGTGATAATCCCTCTTCCGGGACACGTTGCTGTTTCGTTCGCTCCAGTCGAAGGCCACTTCCTCTTCCTCCTTCTCGTTGAGCCAGATCAGCTCCTGAGTGGCCCGGGACACGAAGTCATGCAGGCTCTCCAGGTGCTTCTGCCTCTCGCTGGAGCATCTCTGCAAACACCAGAGCACAGGGACTCAGACGCTCGGCTCTGACGGACGGGCCGGATCTTACCCACGCTCACTCACCAGCAGCCTCCGGTACTGGCTCTCCAACAGGCTCAGCTTCTCCGAGTAACTCGGCTTCCACGGCGGGGTCATCTGACTCTGTGGGGGTCACACGGGAAGTTCGTCTTTAAAGACAATTATTTGCATGTATAGTAGAGACACTTTACATGAAGGGGAGTGCATTAGACTGATATGACATGCATGTTTATGACAACTGTCATTAAGTGTCATTCGCTCAATTATGACATTTTTAATGCAAATATGACATTGTTTGAGATGTCTTTGTCATGACACCTCATCATAACCTGTCAGTGTCGTTGTCATGACAACTTGACATTACTAAGACAACACAACCTGTCATAAACATGACTTAGCAGATTAACGATAGCTTTATGGGTTAACATTACATTAAACTGTCAGGTGGTTGGTTTTGTCATTGGCTGTCATGAGGCCGTTGTAACGTGGTCGAGGTCACGAAAAATATTCATGACAAAGGCCGGACTTACCATTGGGCTCGACTGGTCCCGTTTACGTTAGATTTTTTCAATAATATGTCAGTCATTTAATTTTTCTTTTAAAGTTTGTTGATTGGTCTAGTATTGTTACCTGGCCATTTAAGGTTTATGTTTCAGGTCTGTGGTGTAGTAGGCTATAGTATACGCTGAGTTTCGGTGTATTTATGAGATCGTGTCGTGATTATCTATAATTGTCTGCTTTTACTTCTTATTTATGAAATCCAAGCAATGGGTTGATGAAACATTAATTAAAAGCAAGATAAAATTAATACAAACGAAATTCGCTTTAAAGAAGGCGTTGCGCTTTTCTGTTTGAGGTCCGTGACGGTTTTAAAGCAGTCTTTGAGCACTCGCGTCCGTAACGCAGAACTGGCACGTCTGTAACTTTGTTTTTTCCTCATAAATGCATAAAACACTTACCAGGAACAGTTTTTTTTTTTAAAAAACATCTATACACTTATATTTAATACAAATTATTTGTTATGATTGCAGCCTTACAGGGTTTTCCAGGTAAATAACTGTTTTATTCTCATTCTGACAAAAGACGTTTGTACATTGCAATAAACACATGATCACTTTTTTAATCATTATTTATTTATTAAAAAAAAGCTTCAATCAAATAAATTATTAAGTAATAATTTTTAACATGTAACACTGTCTGTCTATGGTAGCAGTCAGTCACCTGTTGAAAGTAGCTTTGCACTTATATTGATTATATTGATACGCCACCAGATGGCGCTCTCACTGAATCGTTCATTCAAGAGATTCGTTCAAAACTGCTGATTCATATATGAAACAAGTGTAGTTGATTGAGGAATTGAATCATTTTTTTTTAAATAATTCAGATTAATTAAACATTTTTAATAAACTTCAGTGATTAACATAAATTATGTTATTTTGTTAAGTTGTTGAAAGTGACTCCTGCCCTGTTCATGACACAGTTATAATGGCCTCATAACATCATATTTCACCCCAAAAAATGACAATTTTCCACAGAAAGTAATTTGTGTTTGTAACAATATGAGGATGAGTTTATAACGACTGAATGATTTGCCTTACCTCGCTCATTTTGGCTTCTTTAATACTCATCTGGAATTCTTCGATGGCTTTGTGGAAATCTTTATGATTCCCTAAGTTTGATTCGACACTCGGTAGATCCGATCCCCAATCCGCTTGATCCAGCTGAACCTTTCAGAGACAAAACACATCCGTTCATAAACTCACCCCACACGCATTGGACTTGCAGTACAATATAAGCATGATTACACAGTTTTGCTTCTCAAGCTAATTATTGTATATTTGTTTTAAAACACAAAAAGGGCCAGATTTACTAAACAGGGCAAATTAGTGTGAGACCGAAAGCCCATAAAAGCAATCATGGCAGTGTAAAGTTCAGCGGGTGTTTTAATACACACATTAAAGAACGTTTTCCATAATGATCGGATCATAAACTAACAGAGCTGCTGAGAATCTGCTAACACACTCGCAAAATGGCTTAAGACGTGCTATTTTTGGCGGTAAATAATGACGTAATAACGAAATAATGATGCTTTAAAACAGTGTAGAAAACATGATTGACAAATGGACAAAAATACTGAATAAAGCCCGTTCACACCAAGAACGATGACTATATTAAAGTCCCCCTGTGGTGTAAATCCAGCATTTAATGTTGTTTTATGTGTGTATGTGGTGTATTTAATACGCTTTAAGACAAACCGTGTGTAAGTTGATAAGTGGACTGAGTATTTCCTCCTTAAAACTGCAGTGAATCAAAGACAGTCTCAAAAACACGCTTTGAAATCGCTGGTGTTTCACAAATGACCTTGTAACCAATCAGATCAATGCGTGATCGCCAACCAGTGGATCTCTGAGTGAGTGAGTGGAGGCGGGGCTCATTTGCATATTCATAGAACCACATATACTAAATGAGGCAAGGGTGTCGAATTACATTTAAGCTATTATAAAGCATAAAAATGTAATTTTGTTGATGAAAGATTACTTTTAAGGGATAAAATTATTGACAACAGGGGGACGTTAACGATAACTATAATGATAAGAATATTAGTATCCACACCAGCGGACTATATTCTTCTGTCTGTCAGTTTTGTCCTCAGCCGCTTTAAATGCTCAACATCGTTAAAGCAGGATCGATTCTGATTGGCTGCCAATGTTTTTATCATTCATCAGCTGGAAATTAATCGTTCAGAAAGTGATTCCACGTTCCTCGTTACAGTTGTGTTGTGGACTCTATGGAAGCTTGTTTCCGCCACAGAATGAAAAATAAAAAAGGTAATTGTGACTTTTTATCTCACAATTCTGACTTTTTTTTCTCACAATTGCGAGATATAGTCAGAATTGCGTGATATAAAGTCGCAATTGCGTGTTATAAAGTCAGAATTACGAGATATAAAGTCAGAAATGTGAGATTGAAACTATTGAGGGGGAAAAAATTAGTCTTTTTTCCACAGAATTGGCCTGATAACTCGCAATTGCGCGTGTATATCTCACAATTGTGAGAAAAGATGTCAGAATTTCGACTTCGCAATTACGTGTTATAAAGTCAGAATTGCGAGATGTAAACTCGCAATTGTGAGGGAAAAAAGTCCGAATTGTGAGATAAAAAGTCACAATTCTGTCTTTTTTTCTCAGAAATGAGACTTTATATCACGCAATTCTGACTTTATATCGCAATTGCGACTTTATTTCTTACAATTCTGACTTTATATCTTGCAATAAAGTCGGAATTTGAATTTTTTTTTTTTTTTATTCAGTGGCGGAAACAAGCTTCGATACTTTTACATCAAGAGCGATTTTTTGAATTCTCGTTATCGTTGTGGTGTGAACGGGCCTTGAGAATGATTATTTCCCGAGTCCTGAACACACCTGCATTTCCTCCACCCAGTTGAGGAGATCCTGCACAAACTTCAGATTGACCTCATCCTCGGTCAGGTTGGGATCCAGGAATGAGGATTTGAGCATGGGCTTGCGGATCTGCATGTGTTTGAGCTGCTGAAGGACCCCGGGCTCCATGCCTCCTCCTCCTCCACCGCTGCTGAGGTAAGTCTGGACCGAGGCAGGGGTCATGGATGGGGTCATCGCAGGGCCCGTACTGACAAGGCCTCCGTGATTGAGCGCAGGAGACAGCCCAGCGCTGAAGCTGGAGTTCAAGCTCTGCGTGATGCCGGAGATCATCCTCTTGGTCTGTTCTGAGGTCAGTGTGTGTCCTTTGCTGTAGACGGTGGAGCACTCGGTTCTCAAAGCCAACAGGTCGTCACGCAGCTTCGAGACCCTGAGGGACCACAGTTTCCATCAACACGTCACACACACATTAATGTCATTACACTCATGGTCTATAAATCTGTGAATGGCTTAGCACATTCTCACCTCACCCATCTTTTGTGGAAACCAGGCTTGTGCACAATTCAGAATGACTACTAAATTCCAATTCAATTCTTGAATTTGAATTGAATTTAAAAAACAGGATCTAGAATTACAATTCGAATTTGAATCAAAGGAAGCAGAATTACAATTCAATACAAATTCTAAGAAATTCATATAAGCGAAGTGTTAAACAATGCAGCTTTACAATATATTTCAGATATGATTGCATATAAATTATATTAGTTTGAATGTTTTCCCCCAGCAATGAATGTTAAAATCTCTAGTCACAGAACAAATAATAAGTTTGATCTAATGTAATTGTTACTTCCTGTCATTCCAATTCCAATTCAACTTCTTGGGGGGCGGAGTCAATTCAATTCAAATTCCAATTCATGAATTGAATGGAGGCCAATTCTGAATTTTTCACAAGCCTGCTGGAAACATGACTCGAGGAGGTCCCTCAAATCAGGGACTATTAGTGGTCCAATGACCAAATTAAAAATAAAAAGCTGCGCCAAAATTGTGGAATAGTCTGCCGGTCAGCACTGCGAAATCTTAATCTTGAATGATACAGTGGCATGTTATGTGTTTATTGTCCATTATTTGTTTATGTTTAACCCTCTAAGCCCGTTTTGGTCGTTTTTCTCTATTTTTACATTTGGGCTTGTAAATCATATGTAATGGAGATGGAACACCATTGGTATGGTGTTTGGTATCTATGCGACTCAGAAGACCCTAAGCTAGCATGTAATGTGTTTATAAAGGAAGTATGAGTGAAATAAATGTGCAATAAACTAGAGAATTTCCAGAATGGAATTCTTTTTTAGTCTTTTATTACTGAAAATCACACCTCACACAACAAAAGAAAAAATATATTGTTCAAACCCTTTTTAATTGTTCAATCAAAAGTAAAATATTTCATCATCTGTGGAAAAGCTGTTCGCTTCGGATTTCTCCTCGTCACTTTCCAGTAATTGTTTCTGAGGTAAATCTTTTACTGCTTGCCATCATAAATGTGCTAAAACAATAAGATAATAACTCTATAATTGCTATTATACTATATATATACGTATATCATAGGGCTGTGCAAAAATTAATTGCGATTAATCGCATCCAAAATAAAATTCTGTGTTTACATAATATATTTGTGTGTGCTGTATATAATTATTTTGTATATATAAATACACACACATGCATGGATATGAAGAGTTCAGATGAAAAAGCCTCTAAATGCCATTTGAAATTTTTTTCTTTAATGATGTTTTTTTTTTTCAAAATTGTATATTTATGTTCAGTAATTTCACTTAAATAACAATTAATAGGTAATTATCATTGCCATTTAAGTGAAATTACTGAACTTAAATATACAAGCTTGATAAAAATTATCATTCTAGAAGAAAATTTCAAATGGCACTTAGAGGCTTTTGCATCTGAACTCTTCATATATTGAAGAAAATGTGTTATTCATATATAAAATATTTATATTTATAAAATATAGATTATGTATTTATATATATATATATATATATATATACAGAATTTAAGTGCAAATAATTCTTAAATATATACATGCATGCATAGGTATTAATATATTTGTGTGTGCTGTATATAATTATTTTGTATATATAATGTAAACACAGACTTTTATTTTGGATGCGATTAATCGCAATTAATTTTTGCACAGCCCTAATATATAATCGTTATGTCTCTTTCTCATATAAATCTCAATTCTCTAATGATATCTGCAATGCATTCATGTTGGTTCTGTTGCTCGTCTTCATGCTAGACTGCCCAGAACAGAACCAGACCAATCCTAACCATATGCTAATGGTCAATGGTATTTGACGATAGTGGTCCTGACAGAAATGAAGTGGATTGATTGACTTTCTGACCTTTGAACGAGCTGGTCAGCCAAGTAGAATTTGCCGTCGAGCAGAAGCTGGATGTCCACGACCTGTTGCCTCAGCAGAGCCTCACACTCCAGGAGACAGCCGGCGATCTCCGCCTCCTTCTGGAACTGGATTCCGGACTCCAAGCGCTTCGCGTCCTGGGGGACATATTCCCATTGGGAGAAAGTCATAAACGACACGATAAATTTTCAATAATTAATTGTTCTTAAAATGTATATTTGTATATATTGTATATATATGTTAAAATGTTTTTGCTGCTTGATGTTTTTGTGGAAACAATGATACCATTCAAACATTTGTTTTATTCATCAAGGATGCACTAAATTGACCAAAAGTGACAGTGAAGTATAATGCTACAAAAGATTTTGTATTTAATAAATGTAATAAATGCAAATAAATGTTGCTCATTGAACTTTCTATTCTAAGGGGGGGAAAATCATCACGGTTTCCACAAAAATACACTGATAATAATCAGAAATGTTTCAAATCATCATATTAGAGTGATTTCTGAAGGCTCATGTGACTGAAGACTGGAGTAATGATGCTGAAAATACAGGAATAAATGACACTTTACAATATCTTCACATAGAAAATGGCTATTTTAATTTGTAACAATATTTCACAATATTACACAAATAAATGCAGTCTTGGTGAGCAGAAGAGACTCCGTGAATGTACATTAAAAAATGATAATGTCTCCAAACTTTTACCAGGTTGTTTAATAACATCTGTGCACCACAGATTAGTTTTATTTTATGCACAGATATGACTGTGCAATCCAAAAACATCTAAACATACAAAAAACATTATATATTAGGGCTGTGCAAAAATTAATTGCGATTAATCGCATCCAAAATAAAAGTCTGTGTTTACATGATATATTTGTGTGTGCTGTGTATAATTATTTTGTATATATAAACACACACACATGCATGTATATATTCAAGAATTATTTGCGCTTAAATTCTGTATATATATATATATAAATACATAATCTATATTATATAAATATACATATTTTATATATGAATAACTTGTATAACATTAACCTATTTTGATTAATTTATTTAAAACCTATAATTTATTTTAAAACCTATAATGAATTTATTTAAACTAGGGCTGTGCAAAAATTAATTGCGATTAATCGCATCCAAAATAAAAGTCTGTGTTTACATAAAATATTTGTGTGTGCTGTGTATAATTATTTTGTATATATAAATACCTATGCATGTATATATTTAAGAATTATTTAAACACATTATATAAATACTATAAAATTATATAAATTATATAATTATATAAATACATTATATAAATACTTAAATTATATAAATACATAATCTATATTATATAAATATAAATATTTTATATATGAATAACACATTTTCTTAAATACATGCATGTGTGTGTATATATATATACAAAATAATAATACACAGCACACACACACATATATTATGTAAACACAGACTTTTATTTTGCATGCGATTAATCGCAATTAATTTTTGCACAGCCCTATTATAAATATAAATTAGTTTGACATGTTACAATTTAATATTTCCAACTCCACCAGCCTAATTACAGGTCATATGTCAATTACGTGAATGCATTTATCAAATCCCCCCCGACTAACGCAAGACAAAGCCGAACGGTTGTCCAGTATTCGTGAACTCACCGACTGCAGAGCCGTCCTCGCGAGCGCTAGTTTGTCCTCTCCGGATACGCAGTCTCGCTGAACTCGGTTGGCAATCTGCTGGAGCATCTCGAGCCTACGAACAGAAGAACACACAGACGGTCAGACAGCAGGTCTAGCGCTGGACGTCCTCTCGGTGAAGAGTGTGTGTCCCGCTCACCGGGGTCCATACACACAGCTGTTGTTGAGGTAAAGCGGGGTGCTGGACAGGGGCTCGTGTGCTCCCGACAGCAGGTTCTCGGCAGAGCCCAGGCTGGCTAAAGTGCTGTCGCTCACGGACGAGGTGCTGCTGCCGTACACCAGGCTGCTGTGCATCATAACAGACCCACTGTGTGTGTGTGTGTGTGTGTGTGTCGGGCGTTCAGCAGCCCTCCGTCACGAGCAGACGCCCCATCTAAACAGCGCACGCTTGCAGCCGCTGCTACTTATAGGCTCATCCCGCGGGTATCAGAGCCAGCCCACACTAACATCAGCCCCGGGTCAAACACTGACGAGACAGCTGAGACGTGTGTGTGTGTGTGTGTGTGCAATCATTTAACCATTTATGGCTGTTGTTATATAATCACGTATTGTGATTATAAATATTAAAAGCATTAGTGATTTCCATTTATTTCCAGGTGATCTCCAACTCCATGTTTTCACATAAATATCATCATACAGTGTGACAGTCATATCTGTGCATTAAGCATAACTAAGCTCAATATAATAATGTAGTTTCACTTTTACAACTATGTTTATTTAATCAAAGAAAATGTATAGTGTGAAATATTATTTCAATTTGAAATAAGTGTTTTTTATGTGAATATATGAAGAGTTCAGATGCAAAAGCCTCTAAATGCCATTTGAAATTTTCTTCTTTAATGATGATTTTTATCAAGCTTGTATATTTGAGTTCAGTGATTTCACTTAAATGGCAATGATAATTACCTATTAATTGTTATTTAAGTGAAATTACTGAACTTAAATATACAAGTTTGATAAAAATCATCATTAAAGAAGAAAATTTCAAACGGCATTTAGAGGCTTTTGCATCTGAACTCTTCATATATTTAATATGCACAGTAATTTATTCCTGTGATCAGTGTCTTTAGTGTCACATGACCCTTCACATCACTCTGATATGAGGATCTGATGATCGATTATTATTATTATCTATTACAGGCAAAAATAACCTGCATCACCAATATAAAAATAGAATATATAGAGCCAAACTTATGTCTCCAGTGCAAACCCAATGTTGGTGTTGAAAAACTATGGTCAGGATTCACTAAAGACGCGCAGCACTGGAACGGAGTGGACAGGGTTTTATATATATATATATATATATATGGCTGAACTTATTGCACATGCATTTGTAGGAAGTTTCCCTTTCATTTTCCCTTCTTTTGTTGAGGAATTGCACTCTCACACTACTTTACCCTGTTTAGTAAATCTGACCCTTAAGAAATTAAAAAATCACTTTGAAAAGAAAACAGTCACAAATTACAAAACAGACCCTTATAAATGAACGATACAAAAAAAAATCTAAAATTTGGTCAAAATTTGTATTATTGCTATTTTGATATGCTAAAAATGATTAAAAATGTGAAGTCAATTCCTCATGTGGTCCACGCCCATGTTCCTTCATTAAGAAATAGCGATGGAGAGATATAGCGTGTGTAAATCATACCTGTCCACCTCCGGCCTCAGGCTCTTCTCCCGCTCCAGCATGGCCACGATCAGCTTGCCCCATTCCTTCTCCACGTCATTGGGGTGGAGACCCGGAGCGAGCTGGATACGGCCGAACTCCATCCACACCTGAACACACAGCGGAGATGAGACACCGCTACACCCGTCCACGGCTGCACATGAACCATACCAACCTCTAGCATTTTGTAGAGATGCTTGATTTTGGCCTTTTCATTCTCTTTCGGTGGGATTTCGTTCTCTTTAAACTGGTGATACTGAGTATAAAGTGCCTGTGAAGGGAGAAACAGTGAGACGACGTGATTTCAGAAGAACACAGCAGAACACCTGAACTCCGGCCTTTAATAGTGTTTAACCTGTGTGTGTGTGTGTGAGGGCACTCTGCCTCAGGCTCCATTACACTGAGCAATGTTTAATGAGTCTCAGCAGCTGCCGATCTCTGAAAATACATGTCTGATACATCTGACAAATATATCTCAGAAATCAAAATGTAATATGGTTTACCACAAAACTCGTTTCCAAATAATAATAATACAAATAACAATAAATAGGACATAAAGCAGGTCTGCTAATAAGGACGAATATGATTTATTTTTTGCATCTTGGCATTTTTTTCATGAAAAGAACTAGTCATTCAGATATTGAAGCTCATTTTTCGCCACATAAGGGGGAAAAATCATGCTTTGGTAAATAGTAATTAGATGAGATAATGCCATAATGAGATAAAAATTTAAAGTATGACATTAAAAGTCAAAATGTTAACACACTACATAATAATTAAGAAATAAAAATTGATTAAAAATAATTGTAATTATGACATACCAGGTCAAAAATCTTGACTATGTTAATTATGAGAAAGGATCAATCATGACACATGAGATACTAATTGAAATTTTGACGTGTCATAATTGACACTCGAAAATACCAGATAAAGTCGACATTATGACCTGCTGTGTCAAGTGGAAATTATGACAAAAGAAGTATACTATATTATAATTATAAGACATTATGGCATGCTAAGTTATAATTGTCACCAGGGTTGGGAAAAGCTACTTTTAAATGTAATGCGTTACTCCTTAAAAAAGTAACACAATATAAAAGTCAAGACTTTCTTTATCATTATTTCGATTTATATGGCATAAATATGATGTTCAAAAGCATGTTTGTTTCTTATGTGGTTGAAATAGGTTTTCATATTCAGATCAGGACGTAGTCGTAATCAGTTTTGTATTGCTTAAAGCATGGTAACATCGTGAGGCTCTCTCTCACCTTAAGTTCCACAGGATTGCTGGGGAAATTTCTGTCCGCCATCACAGTGACGTTGTGTTTGATCCACTGGCTGAGGTACATCACCATGTTCTGGTACTCCACCCATTTAATATCCACATCCTGTTTCAGGAACAACATCGACCATCTTAGTCTTTTGAGCCACTGCGATTCCATGAAATATGAATATACACAGCCATACATCTGACACTATGAGGTTTAGTGTGTGAAATTTCCATCATTCTGTGTTCATTTGCTCATTTATTTAAAGGGATAGTTCACTTTGAAATAAATTTTTGGTATGTTTTATCTGACCTCAAGGGCATCCAAGATGTAGGTGTCTTTGTTTCTGCAGTATTTTCAATTTTGATATTTTTAGGTCAAACCGTTGTTGTCTGTCAGTCATATAATGGAGGTCTATGGTCACCACCTCAAAGAGCAGCACAGAGAAGTCCAGATTAAACATGATTTAATGACTCGTAAATATAAGTGCACATTGATGGCCTAAGACACGAAACGAGCGGTTTGTGTGAGAAAACGAACAATATTTATATCGTTTTACCTCTTGTAATCACAGCCACGTCCAACTGATCTGAGGGCGCGGGCGCTTTGTGGCGGGTAAAAACGATATAAATACTGTTTTGTTCTCACACAAACCGCTCGTTTCATGTCTTAGGCCATCAATGTGTACTTACATTTATGAGTCATTAAATCATGTTTAATTTGGACTTCTCTGTGCTGCTCTTTGAGGTGGTGACCATAGACCTCCATTATATGACAGACAGACAAGAACGGTTTAGCCTAAAAATATCAAAATTGAAACTACTGTGGAAACAAAGACACCTACATCTTGGATGCCCTTGAGGTAAGATAAAATATATTAAAAATGTATTTCAAAGTGAACTATCCCTTTAAGAATAGCAAGCATGTTGGATTGAAGGTTAATGCGACTTAAATGGCACACTGGTTCTCTTCCTCAGACGGCATTATCCAATGCTCTAGGAATGACTCCAAATAATCAACAGATTCCTTAAAAGCGTCCAACTTAGTTTAATTTCATGCATAACAAGCCTCCAAGAAAAAGGTAATGCTTACATAATTAAAAAATGTAGACAAAGTTTATTTGCAAATACAAATTTTTCAGCCCACCCAGCGGGAAAACGTCCTATAGTCCGTGCATTTTAAAGCATTGTTTTAATAAACTTTTGTCATGCTTTAAAGATGCAAACATGTAACATACTTGATTATGATTATAATTATAATTAAACTGTAGTTTGTTATTTAAAGTTAATATATTTTAAATGCACTAAATTGCAACTTATTTGTCAATACATTCAGTTGTATTTATGAAATTACATACACAGTTGTTCTTAAATCCTACTTAAGTTTTTTATAAAAATTATATAATATTTTAGTAGTTATCATAAATTAGGAATCATTTGAAAGCTTACGAACTCAGAAATCATCCTGTGAAAACCGTTTTGAAATTGGACGTTGAGTTACCATAGAAACGGTATTTTTTTATTAGGCACCTCCCCTTTTGGGCATCATCTTTCATAATTTATTATGAAAACCTTTTCTAATCTTGACAAAACACATATTGTCAGAAAGGTCTGAGTATCAAGGTTCCATATTTAGTGACAGAAGTGATATTTGAATAGAAATGTATTAATTTGTTATGGCAAAATGTATACAATTAAATTCAATGGAATTAAATGGCACCCGGTGGCTATTTTTGGTACTACGCCTAAACAAAATCTCATGGGAACTTCAATTTTTGTGATATCAACATCAAATTTGGAAAACAACTTGGTTAGATATATAGCTTTCATTTTATAGTAAAACATATTTTGTAAAATATGTATTTCATATTAAAAAATATATTAATAAATTATATTTGATTTACTGTAAATTATAACTTCCATAAATTTTTCATACTTTAATTTTTTGAAGTGCTTTCACTTTAGTAAACTTAGGTCTATATTCCAAAGCATTCTTGAATTACAACCATTTAAGTTTGTATAGTGCATTTTAATGTCAATTATCAAAAAGGGGCACCTCCCTAGGTAAAGGGTTAAAATCACTCTAAAGTTCAGCTAATTGCATTTAATATACATTTAAACTATAAAACTCTTTTAATTAACATGCAGCTAAGAGTCTGAAAACATTATATTTACATTCAGATGGCACTTCACTCTTTTATTTCCGTATACCCTGATTTTTCAAAAGGGTAGTTTTGTTATAAATCTGTGATTGTACTTACATTTGCACTGATGCCCTCCATACCTTCCGGTACTTTCGGGAAGACATCGTATAATGTTGAAACATAAGTAATGACCGACTTCTCATCCGGAGATGACACGTCAACATCTGCTCGAAAGAGGAAACATTTGCTTAGTTAGAATGCTACTTTATAAACCATCTGAACAGTTGAGCAACAAATGCGTGTAACCGTTCCTTTCAGAGCAATTCGCTACAGACAAAACAGTTTCCGGTTTCTATGAAGTGTTGAATTGGATGTTTATTCTGCTATTCTTAGATCCCAGTGTTGTTTTACAAATGACCATGAACCCCAGTGTAAGTGCAGACGCACGGCTCTGGAGACTCTACACCTCCGAGCTGAACCCGTGACGGCTCACTGCAGTCATTTGGTGGAGTTGTGTCAACCAGAAGCTCATTCTCACTCAATCACATCTCTGAAGTTTCACACTTCACCAAAAGCAATAGAGATAGTTTTTGACCTCACTGTTTTGAAATGCTGGGTAACCCGTCCTCAGTGAGAAAACGTGGGCATAATAAGGATGATGGAAAATTGTTTTTTAGTGACATTACTTTCAAACCATGTAATTGTTTACATTTATATTCATGCATTTAGCAGACACTTTCATGTACACTGTCACATTTCATGTACACTGTGTGTGTAACCATAGCGACAAAACGACCAACTTTCGGATCCTGCACTTCAGCTTATAATTTCGTTTTTAAAAATATAATTAAGTATTTAAATGTTGCAGAATGGATTCATTTGGAGACTTCGAAGGTCTCGACTTGGTCTCGATCACGACTTGGTCTCCATCACGACTTGGTCTCCATCACGACTTGGTCTCCATCACGACTTGGTCTCCATCACGACTTGGTCTCTATCACGACTTGGTTCCATCACGACTTGGTCTCGATCACGACTTGGTCTCGGTCTCGATCACGACTTGGTCTCGGTCTCAACTTGTGCTCGGTCTCGACTTGGTCTCGGTCTCGATCACGATTTGGTCTAGGTCTCGGTCTCAACTTGGTCTCGGTCTCGATCACAACTTGGTCTCGATCACGACTTGGTCTCGGTCTCGATCACGACTTGGTCTCGATCTCGATCACGACTTGGTCTCGGTCTCGGCCTCGACTTGGTTCTCGGTCTCGATCACGACTTGGTCTCGGTCTCGGTCTCGACTTGGTTCTCGGTCTCGATCACGACTTGGTCTCGGTCTCGACTTGGTCTCGGTCTCGATCACGACTTGGTCTCGGTCTCGACTTGGTCTCGGTCTCGATCACGACTTGGTCTCGGTCTCGATCACGACTTGGTCTCGGTCTCGGTCTCGACTTGGTCTCGGTCTCGATCACGACTTGGTCTCAGTCTCGGTCTCGACTTGGTCTCGGTCTCGACTTGGTCTCAGTCTCAGTCTCGACTTGGTCTCAGTCTCAACTTGGTCTCGGTCTCAGTCTCGACTTTGTCTCATTCTTGATCTCGACTTGGTCTCGGTCTTGATCTCGACTTGGTCTCGGTCTTGGTCTCGACTTGGTCAAGGTCTTGGTCACGACTTGGTCTAGGTTTCGGTCTTGATCTCGACTTGGTCTCGGTCTTGGTCACGACTTGGTCTAGGTCTCGGTCTTGATCTCGACTTGGTCTCGGTCTTGATCTCGACTTGGTCTCGACTTGGTCTTGGTCTTGGTCTCGACTTGGTCAAGGTCTTGGTCTCGACTTGGTCAAGGTCTTGGTCTCGACTTGGTCAAGGTCTTGGTCACGACTTGGTCTAGGTTTCGGTCTTGATCTCGACTTGGTCTCGGTCTTGATCTCGACTTGGTCTCGGTCTTGGTCTCGACTTGGTCTCGGTCTTGGTCTCGACTTGGTCTCGGTCTTGGTCTCGACTTGGTCAAGGTCTTGGTCTCGACTTGGTCTCGGTCTTGGTCTCGACTTGGTCAAGGTCTTGGTCTCGACTTGGTCTTGGTCTTTATCTCGACTTGGTCTCGGTCTTGGTCTCGACTTGGTCAAGGTCTTGGTCTCGACTTGGTCTCGGTCTTGGTCTCGACTTGGTCAAGGTCTTGGTCTCGACTTGGTCTCGGTCTTTATCTCGACTTGGTCTCGGTCATGGTCACGACTTAGTCTAGGTCTCGGTCTTGATCTCGACTTGGTCTCGATCACGGTCACGACTTGGTCTCGGTCTTGGCTTGGTCTCGGTCACGACTTGGTCTAGGTCTCGGTCTTGATCTCGACTTGGTCTCGGTCTTGATCCCGACTTGGTCTCGGTCTTGATCTCGACTTTGTCTCGGTCACGGTCACGACTTGGTCTCGGTCTTGGTCTCGACTTGGTCAAGGTCTTGGTCTCGACTTGGTCTCGGTCTTGGTCTCGACTTGGTCAAGGTCTTGGTCTCGACTTGGTCTTGGTCTTTATCTCGACTTGGTCTCGGTCTTGGTCTCGACTTGGTCAAGGTCTTGGTCTCGACTTGGTCTCGGTCTTGGTCTCGACTTGGTCAAGGTCTTGGTCTCGACTTGGTCTCAGTCTTTATCTCGACTTGGTCTCGGTCATGGTCACGACTTAGTCTAGGTCTCGGTCTTGATCTCGACTTGGTCTCGATCACGGTCACGACTTGGTCTCGGTCTTGGCTTGGTCTCGGTCACGACTTGGTCTAGGTCTCGGTCTTGATCTCGACTTGGTCTCGGTCTTGATCCCGACTTGGTCTCGGTCTTGATCTCGACTTTGTCTCGGTCACGGTCACGACTTGGTCTCGGTCTTGGCTTGGTCTCGGTCACGACTTGGTCTCAGCCTTGGTCTTGACTTGGTCTGTCTCAGTCTTGGTCTCGTCTTGGTCTCGATACCCTCTGGTCTTGGTCTCTGTTTAAACAAGTCTAGTCACAGTACTAAAAATATTAATAGAGTACAATTGTAGGTTTAATAGAAAGCCAGACTGGGAAACAAGCAAGATCTGGGCTCACACTACAGGAGTCTTGGGATGATTTGTGCCAATTTTGATTTTCCCCTCCTGACAATCTAAGAAAAAATCTTGTCCAGGACATTGGTCGGTTCTGATGTCCATGTTTTTAGACATAATTACTAACTTTCATTAGGTTTCCCATTTGGATATATATATAGAGATTTAAAGACTAGTTTTTGTCAGTTTAATTGTTGTTTTAAATGTCAGTTTAATTGTTTTAAATGTTGATATGAAGTGATTACAGTCAAACCAGAAGACAGTGGGTGTGTTTGGCACTCCTGATGTTTTAGAGTTTCACCCCTTCACTGCTGTGTACTTTTTCTCTGCATTGTGGCTGATTTGTATATTTTTCATATTTCCTGGTTAAATGGTGGTCATACTTAACCACGAACAACACGCCCAATTCGTCTTTTTCCAATCAAGTCAACAATTATTTTTTATCACATAGCAAGTGCCACAAAAGTCAAAGTTTCATTCCATTCTGTTTTCAGTTCCTGGTGTTCAGTTTTGGATCTTGTGTTCCCTGTTTTGACTCTTATTATCATTAAATCTTACTCTGCATTTGGATCAAACTCTCCCTCGTTTTTGAGTTTCACCAATGTTACATTTACACATGAGAGCAGCCAATAAACATCTTTAACAATGACTCATTAATGTATTATTTTACTTTTACAGAACCTACATTTTGCCAAGTGATTTTGAGTGTCTCAGCCCAAACATTAACATTTGACATCTTGAAGTTGGACAGTTTTTACTGGAGGGTGAGAATACATACTTGCTCCATCAGGTCAACATGTATTAGGACAGGAGAAACTCACCCTCTGGGTCCAGCAGTCGGGCCACCCCGAGCTGCTCGGCCACACCAAACGCTTGCTCTAAGTTGGATCTGCTACTTTGTGCTGAAACTCTGCTCATATCCACCAGATCAGGCCTGAATGAAGACAAAATGATTTCAAAATCTCTGCATGTCTAATATCTTTCAGATATGTTTGGTATTACATTCCAAGGTTTAGCTTTAATCGAAATTTTGTTTGATTGATGGTGACAGGCATTTTCAATTATGCAAATTGGCCCAATGTCAAAAACTCGTACAGTACTCACTCGCAATCAAGAGACGTCATTCATTTGAAGGAGCATTTAAGCAACAATTATATTTTGCATTAAGTTTATTTAAGGACCGCTATGAAATCTTGGTCCCAAAGTCTGGGTCTTCATATTCTTTAACAGAAACAGGTTTTCATCTTTTTGATTTTGGGGTGAAATATGACCCAGATACGCTCTTGACAGGTTTCGTGAGATTCACTCAAAAGGATTATTACCACTACCAATCCTTGCCTGACTGACAGGAATAGGGGTGGCTAGAAATATCTTTGCACAAAGAAGTAATCATTCAGAATCTAGGTCATCTGTAGGTCTGTTAGGTAAAATGACATTTCATCAGATTATGACTATGGGGCATAACAGATCATTCCAAGAATAGAGATGAGAGATACACATACTGTACACGTGTAAGAAACAGCTCTCGTTACCTATTTTACATCCACAATGTAACATTTTATTTGAGAGTGAAACGGGATATTCAGTTTGAAGGAAGACCAAGACTGTGGTTGTTACGGTATCAAAATTTCAGAAGTCGGTATCATACCAATACTTGTCAAAGTCTGCGGTTGTCGCTACCAATTTTAGTACCAGAGCAAAAACTTTTGAATTATGTACTTTAAAAAAATATTGTCCTGTTTGTCTGATCCATTGGTCTGATCCATCACAGTTTCTGATTTAATCACACATTTGAATAATCCGTAATTTCAGGACTCACTCCTGTAAGGAGATACGGTTGTCAATCCCCAAAACTGACAATCTAGCATCGTTTACAGTACATCGTGCAGCTTGCATAAAATAAAAACAAAACCTTGTGCGTTTGCAGTAGTGTTAGGTTAGGTAGTGTAATCTGTACACAATTTGACAAAGAAGCTGGTAGATATTGATATAATGTTGCCTTTTCTGCCAATGTGGACAGCTGACAGTCTGAGAGTCTCCAAGTGGGCTTTACATGGGTCACCAAAAACTGAAATTCTGTCATTTATTTACTCAACCTCTAAAACACGAAATCAGATGCAAACAGATGACAAAGGCATGAGGCTCTGGACATTGACATTACCTGTACTTATGAATAATAGCATTGAACAGTCGTCCATCCCTCCACGAGGTAGTGAAGTTGTCGCAGCGAACGCCTACGTAGCCTTCGGTCATCTGCTTGGACCACAGCAGAAGCCTCTCCTTGGCTGTCATGTCCTCGGACTCTCCCGTCACATGGATGTCCGAGATCTGCAGGCAGGAACGATGATATTTCCGTTAATATCGTTAAGAATATGTGCTATAAACCTTTTCAAACCCAGTCATATTCAGCAATCTGTAAAAGAAATGGTCATTTTGTAACACAGTAAATAATTGTATCCCTTAAAACTCATCTTTGATCACCAAAATTGCATCAAAAATGACATATTTGAACAAGAAAAGGATATATTTGAACATTTTCCTTGAAAAGGATATTTAGAATTGTAAGTCGTGTCTGCTAAATGAATAAATGTAAAAGAAATGTCTTCATGCCTTAAAATTTCTTGACTGTAACTCGACACCCCTGTCTCATTTAGTATGCGAGGTTCTATGAATATGCAAATGAGCTCCGCCTCCACTGGTTGACGATCACACGTTGATCTGATTGGTTACAAGTTTGTGATGTCAGAAACACCAGCGATTTCAAACAGTGTCTTTGGTTCACTGCTAAATACTCATATAGATGCTACATATAAATAACATTAAAAGCTTGATTTGTTTACCACAGGGGGACTTTAAACTGTTTTCAAAACCAAATCACAGAATTACACCTTATTAAATTAATGTGCATGACTTCACATCTATGTGAATAATGTAGCCATAATTATCAATCTGTCCTGCAAATAATCTAGCAAAAGGTGAGTTTAGAATTAAGAATAAATAAAGATGCATATATCATGCACATACAGAGATTTTTGTGCACCTTATTATGACTGTGAACACAAAGCATGGCAAGACTTCATCAGCGAAGAAGAATAGAGGGCAAAAACTGAAAGTGAATGACAAAGACCGTTGAACACTAAGAAGGATTGTGTCCAAACAACACACAGAAAAACGCTTCCACAAAACCTGACCACAGAAAACTTCACAAAACCAACATCAATTAAAGTTTAACCTCAGACACCACTGCTAGAATGTGAGAATAATGGAGTTAAGATCATAAAACAGGGACCGTTAGGTCAGTTTAATCACCTGACGTTAATATTATTGAGTGAGAAGCAGTCACTCCTTCAACATGTTCTGATAGACCACATTCAAAAGTTGTATTAATCTACTCTAATAAAGTTTGAAGTTAAATTGTTAAAATATTGCCTATTTCCAGGTGTTCACATTATTTTGCCCAACTCCTGTAGATTGTGTTATAGTACCATAAAAGGGCTGTGTTTGTTATCCTATCAATATAACATGAGCAAATATTTCCTAAATGTCAGTTTCAGCATTGAGGCTCAAGTAGAAAGGCTGAATCATGTGACATTTGATCAGTGGTTCCCCAGCACTGGTTGGTTGATCTGTTTCTTCAATCCTACTAAATACATTTTCAATATAGCATTGCAAAACACTGAAGGTGAAGAGAGAACGTCTTACGCGACTTCACGTTACAAAGGATTTTCAGCTCTAAAACCAAATGCCTGGAGCAAAAGTTAAGCCAACACCTTCTGATTTAAGGAAACACATTATACCACAACAGCTTAACAATCATGTACAGATCGGTAAGTGTGTAATATGTCTACGTGCTGACACTGAAGTAAACTCAAAGGAATCTGCCGGCCGGCCAGAGTGTAATTATAGCTTGTAGGAAGAGAGACGAGCACATGGTGTTTAGACTGTGGGTGTGGAAAGACTGAGCTATTGAACCAAACACACCAAAACATGCCAACTCTGACTAATCACTGCAGTGAATGAGAATATTATGGAAACTCTGTGTCATTCATTAAAAAATGTCTAGATTCTAGTATTTAGGATGAAATTTTTGGAAAATGCTTAAAAAGGCTAATGTGGATAGAGAGCGTTTTGTAATGAAAAATCAGTTTTCATATTTTACATTTACATTTATTCATTTAGCTGACGCTTTTATCCAAAGCGACTTACAATTGCTATATATGTCAGAGGTCGCACGCCTCTGGAGCAACTAGGGGTTAAGTGTCTTGCTCATTGGTGTCTCACAATGGATGAGTCTTTAGACAGTCTTTACACGCATCCTGTAGTCTGATGTCTTTACACGCATCCCAGTCTTTACACGCGTCCTAGTCTTTACACGCGTCCTGTAGGCTGATGTCTTTACACGCATCCCAGTCTTTACACGCGTCCCAGTCTTTACACGCGTCCTGTAGGCTGATGTCTTTACACGCGTCCCAGTCTTTACACGCGTCCTGTAGGCTGATGTCTTTACACGCGTCCCAGTCTTTACACGCGTCCCAGTCTTTACACGCGTCCCAGTCTTTACACGCGTTCCAGTCTTTACACGCGTCCCAGTCTTTACACGCGTTCCAGTCTTTACACGCATCCCAGTCTTTACACGCGTCCTGTAGGCTGATGTCTTTACACGCATCCCAGTCTTTACACGCGTCCTAGTCTTTACACGCGTCCTGTAGTCTGATGTCTTTACACGCGTCCCAGTCTTTACACGCGTCCTGTAGGCTGATGTCTTTACACGCATCCCAGTCTTTACACGCGTCCTAGTCTTTACACGCGTCCTGTAGTCTGATGTCTTTACACACGTCCCAGTCTTTACACGCGTCCTAGTCTTTACACGCGTCCTGTAGGCTGATGTCTTTACACGCATCCCAGTCTTTACACGCGTCCCAGTCTTTACACGCGTTCCAGTCTTTACACGCATCCCAGTCTTTACACGCGTCCCAGACTTTACACGCGTCCTGTAGGCTGATGTCTTTACACGCGTCCCAGTCTTTACACGCGTCCCAGTCTTTACACGCGTTCCAGTCTTTACACGCATCCCAGTCTTTACACGCGTTCCAGTCTTTACACGCGTCCCAGTCTTTACACGCGTCCTGTAGGCTGATGTCTTTACACGCATCCCAGTCTTTACACGCGTCCTAGTCTTTACACGCGTCCTAGTCTTTACACGCGTCCTGTAGGCTGATGTCTTTACACACGTCCCAGTCTTTACACGCATTCCAGTCTTTACACGCGTCCTGTAGGCTGATGTCTTTACACACGTCCCAGTCTTTACACGCGTCCCAGTCTTTACACGCGTTCCAGTCTTTACACGCATCCCAGTCTTTACACGCGTTCCAGTCTTTACACGCGTCCCAGTCTTTACACGCGTTCCAGTCTTTACACGCATCCCAGTCTTTACACGCGTTCCAGTCTTTACACGCGTCCTAGTCTTTACACGCGTCCTGTAGGCTGATGTCTTTACACGCATCCCAGTCTTTACACGCGTCCTAGTCTTTACACGCGTCCTGTAGGCTGATGTCTTTACACACGTCCCAGTCTTTACACGCGTCCCAGTCTTTACACGCGTCCTGTAGGCTGATGTCTTTACACACGTCCCAGTCTTTACACGCGTCCCAGTCTTTACACGCGTCCCAGTCTTTACACGCGTTCCAGTCTTTACACGCATCCCAGTCTTAACACGCGTTCCAGTCTTTACACGCGTCCCAGTCTTTACACGCGTACCAGTCTTTACACGCGTCCCAGTCTTTACACACGTCCTGTAGTCTGATGTCTTTACACGCGTCCCAGTCTTTACACGCGTCCCGGTCTTTACACGCGTCCTGTAGTCTGATGTCTTTACACACGTCCCAGTCTTTACACGCGTCCCAGTCTTTACACACGTCCTGTAGTCTGATGTCTTTACACGCGTCCCAGTCTTTACACGCGTCCCGGTCTTTACACGCGTCCTGTAGTCTGATGTCTTTACACACGTCCCAGTCTTTACACGCGTCCCGGTCTTTACACGCGTCCCGGCCTTTACACGAGTCCCGGTCTTTACACGCGTCTCGGTCTTTACATGCGTCCCAGTCTTTACACGCGTCCCAGTCTTTACACGCGTCCCAGTCTTTACACGCATCCATTTACATTTATTCGTACAGCTGACGCTTTTATCCAAAGCGACTTACAATTGCTATATATGTCAGAGGTCGCACGCCTCTGGAGCAACTAGGGGTTAAGTGTTTGCTCAGGGACACATTGGTGTCTCACGGTGGATTCGAAACCTGGTCTCTCACACCAAAGGCATGTGTCTTATCCACTGCGCCATCACCATCCGGATTAATGTAAACGCAGCCTGAGAGTCGAATGTTCCAGGTTGTCATCTAATAATTCTAGCAATGAAGACCTGGTGTGAATGCAACATTGTGTATATCACAAATTAACCGTGTATTGCATCGTTTTAAGAAATGTCATGTGCATCATGTCATTGCATCATAAATGGCATCTCAAATGTTGACAGATGCTGATATTACCTCCTGGTGTTTAGTAGAGCCGAGTTTAAGATCTTGCTGGACAGTATCCAAAGAAGCCTGGGAAACTAAATCTCCCGAGCAAGTGTGGGCCCTCCTCCGCTTCCTGTGCACTTGAGTGTCCCATATCATTTTGGAGAACCCTTCCATGTGTCCATGTGTCTGGAGCATATGCTCCACCGCTCCAAAACTAGCCGCCCTCCCCAATTGTCTCCGCAAAAGTTTCTTGTCCACAAGCCTGTCCTTTGCAGTGATGCTTCCGGAGCTCTTGGTGACCCCGTGTAGAGTATGGTCGGCATTACGCCTGCTTTTGTCCTTATTTATCTGATAAGAACCCAATTTTCTACCAGTTTTACCTCGGAGGACTGGGACTTCTCCAACGTAGACCCCTTGGCTGATACTGTGCTGCCTGGGCCTCGGAAACTCGTCTTGCCCTGAGTTCAATGTACACACCAGATCAGATGTGGCATAATCCAGGTCATCAGTCTTACAGCTTCCATGGCTTCTTAAAGAGTCAGTGGGATTAAAATCAGCTGATTTTCTCTTTTTTCTCCTTTGAAAGTATCGGCGTCCATGGAGCTGCTTTGGTGAGGCGCTGATCGGGGCTTTCGTGGGATCAACATAACACTCCTCCTTAGAGTCCCTAACGCATCCGCACATATTACCCATGGCGGTTGCTCATGCTAACACGGCTGCAAATTAAGAAAGCTTCACTCCGTCCAGCCAGCTTTAAACAAGATCAGCAAGTTCAAGCGTTTCTTATCCCAGGAAGTACCCGCCATCGTTTTCCTAGCAAGTATTTAGGGAGGACAAATCAGCAGTAGTCCAATTTCCAGAGAAGTACGGATGATGTGAATCCCTCTCGGTAAAGGACCGAGGCACTCCAAACAAACTTCTGTTTCATGTATCGGAAATTCACCAGGCTCGCCGCACAGCCTGGCCCTTTCTTCTCATGCTGCCAACACACTGAAGACTCAGTGACCTTTGAAACTGCACCCTTTGCCCTGATCCTCCAGAACAAACACTACCGACCGAGGTGACACACACTAACACAGCTCTGTCACAGCTGAGGAAACGTCACCGTCCTCATGTGATGTGTAAACACAACCACCCCCAGATCCCTGCTGGTGTTTAGTTTCCAGAGGATGAATGTCCTCAGTGGTGGGAGGCTGGAGAGAGAGGGAGGGAGAGAGAGACTCTCATCTGTTCCCTCATGGCTTCTGGGCCGCGTGTGAAACCTCTGCTCAGCAAGTTGAGCCATTCAAATAGGACTTACCAGGCTGAGAGAGTCATGGGCCTTTTAAAATAACAGGACAACGTGACTGGATCTACAACACGGCAAACTGCGCTGCCCCACACAACAAAGCTCTCTATTTGCTCTTTAATCTAGCTCAAAACAAGAGCAAAGCATTGGAAAGGATCAAGTCCAACACTTAAAGCAAACAAACTTAACCAGCAGTCATAGACATGGAAGATGATAACTTATATTGGCTATATAAACTTGTTTGGGTGTATAATATATAATCTCAGTTTTATAGTTATAAATTCTAATTAGTTTACACAAAAATTATTGAACAAACATTCATTTATAGTTAATTAAGGGTGTTAGCTAAGGTAAAATCTCTATTACTATTGAGTTAAATTGTTTTAGGGTACTTATACAAAATGTGCTGCTACTTTTGCCACATCTCACCACCATAAAGCCAAACACACTTGAGGACAGATCCCTAGAAACTTCCTCGAAATTTATAGTAACCATGCAGCAACATGCTACAAACGGCTTTATAAAATTAAGGGTGTTTTACCAGTACTGACCAGAAGGAAAGTTCTTTAAACGCTATGCTTATGAGTTACTTTGTAGCGTATACAGCACGTCTGGTAGAGTGCTGGTCCAGGCTAGTTAATGCTGATAAAGGCTGGTCCAGGAATGGTAATGCTGATTAGTGCTGGTATGGTTCTGGTCCAGGATGGGTAATGCTGGTTAGGGCTTGTATAGTGCTGATTAGTGATGGTATAGTGCTGGTCCAGACTGGTTAATGCTGGTTAGGGCTGGTATAGTGCTGATTAATGTTGGCATAGCGCTGGTCCAGAGTGGTTAATGCTGGTATAGGGCTGATTAGTGCTGGTATATTGCTGGTCCAGGATGGGTAATGCTGGTTAGTGCTGGTATAGTGGTGGTTAATGCTGAAATAGGGCTGATTAGTGCTGGTCCAGGATGGGTAATACTGGTTAGTGCTGGTATAGTGATGGATAATGCTGGTATAGGGCTGATTAGTGCTGGTATAATGCTGGTCCAGGATGGGTAATGCTGGTTAATGCTGGTATAGGGCTGATTAGTGCTGGTATAGTGCTGGTCCAGGATGGGTAATGCTGGTTAGTGCTGGTATAGTGATGGTTAATGCTGGTATAGGGCTGATTAGTGCTGGTCCATGATGGGTAATACTGGTTAGTGCTGGTATAGTGATGGTTAATGCTGGTATAGGGCTGATTAGTGCTGGTCCATGATGGGTAATACTGGTTAGTGCTGGTATAGTGGTGGTTAATGCTGAAATAGGGCTGATTAGTGCTGGTCCATGATGGGTAATACTGGTTAGTGCTGGTATAGTGATGGTTAATGCTGGTATAGGGCTGATTAGTGCTGGTATAATGCTGGTCCAGGATGGGTAATGCTGGTTAGTGCTGGTATAGTGGTGGTTAATGCTGGTATAGGGCTGATTAGTGCTGGTCCAGGATGGGTAATACTGGTTAGTGCTGGTATAGTGATGGTTAATGCTGGTATAGGGCTGATTAGTGCTGGTCCATGATGGGTAATACTGGTTAGTGCTGGTATAGTGATGGTTAATGCTGGTATAGGGCTGATTAGTGCTGGTATAATGCTGGTCCAGGATGGGTAATGCTGGTTAGTGCTGGTATAGTGATGGTTAATGCTGGTATAGGGCTGATTAGTGCTGGTCCAGGATGGGTAATACTGGTTAGTGCTGGTATAGTGATGGTTAATGCTGGTATAGGGCTGATTAGTGCTGGTATAGTGCTGGTCCAGGATGGGTAATGCTGGTTAGTGCTGGTATAGTGATGGTTAATGCTGGTATAGGGCTGATTGGTGCTGGTCCATGATGGGTAATGCTGGTTAGTGCTGGTATAGTGATGGTTAATGCTGGTATAGGGCTGATTAGTGCTGGTACAATGCTGGTCCAGGATGGGTAATGCTGGTTAGTGCTGGTATAGGGCTGATTGGTGCAGGTACAATGCTGGTCCAGGATGGGTAATGCTGGTTAGTGCTGGTATAGTGATGGTTAATGCTGGTATAGGGCTGATTAGTGCTGGTCCATGATGGGTAATGCTGGTTAGTGCTGGTATAGTGGTGGTTAGTGCTGGTATAGGGCTGATTAGTGCTGGTACAATGCTGGTCCAGGATGGGTAATGCTGGTTAGTGCTGGTATAGGGCTGATTAGTGCTGGTCCATGATGGGTAATGCTGGTTAGTGCTGGTATAGTGATGGATAGTGAATTAGAGAATTAATTCAACCAAAGTCAATGACAAAGTGGCAGTGCCCAACTAAATGGAACACTAATCACCATAATGGTGACTTCAAACAGACCTCAACAACCTTTGTGCATACAACCATATGAAAAAATAGTTGGAGTTGATTTCATCTAAGGCTGTGTGGCTGTGAGTCAGTTGTAGTTGTTGTGTTTCTGCCTATCTCTTCTCTTTTTCTGTTTCTGTTGTTCCTCTTATCTTCAGTGTTATCTTGTTAACAGCAGGTAAATAATTTATTAGAATTAATTTGGAAAATTGTCTTGTTCTTTAAATACAAACACACACCAAAAAACATTATATGTAACACATACAAGTGGTCTTGTTATGGTCTTTATTATTATGGGATCATACCAGCACCCAAAAGACAACATATGCTGGTCCCAGCATGCAAAACATGCCTTATGCAGGATGTTTCAGCAGGGTGAGCAAGTATCATATCTGATCTTGTTTTGGCGCAAGCTCTCCCACTTTCCCTTTATGGCTTCAGACTCTTCACAGATTTTTAGTTTTGACAATGAGTGATTCCCCAAAGTCAGGGGCCGGGGCTGCTGTTTAAAACTGCCCGTGTTAAATGGTAGCAAGCTGACTAGTTCAAATTCTCCTCAGCCCCCAGCATGATGGACTGTATATGTAGAAGTCGGGTTTTCTTCTGTGCAGACATGACGTGAACGAACAAACAAATAAAGCAAACCTGGAATTTCCCATCAAATCTAAACTCAATATTCTGCACTGTCTTAACATACACTCTTTATTCAAGGACTACAAAGCAAGATTATAAGGCAAAAACGACAAGCAAAAGCTTAACGGCAAACGCCAGCTTGATTCAGAACTAAAGGCCTTGGAACGCATGTTCAAAGAGACCGTATTCAGATGCCAGCGGTGAATATTGTATAAATGAATAACAGCGTTATTCCTAAAGTTATTGCCTAAAGAGCATCTACAGTGAATTGTGATAGGTTTTTATCGGGATCTTTTTCAAAACTGGATACTTCCAAAGAAGAGACCACAGGGCAAAAAAAATGAACATAGTTAAAAAAAAAACAGCCCTGAGAGACTAATGTCTGAGCAGAGCCATCAAAAACAACTCTACTGTAGATCATGAGGGAACAGGCTTCATGCCCAACGGCTCGCGTGAGAGTGACAGCGGCAGGTGCTTCTGCACGTCCCCACGCTACCTGTCAGCAAGTTTTATGAACCCAAGCATTATTTAACACATTCTTTGGATATGCCTCAGAAATGCGTTTTTCTGCCTTCAGCCGACTGAGGGCCGTCAGGGAGGCTGGGCCAGCGTGGTTTGCCAGAACGAGGTGTCTTTCTCACACTCTGGAGATGTGAATTAGGAAGAGCTGTGATGGTTTGGGTTTTTAACTGAGACTTGGGTCGACTTCTGCGTCAGGCTAACATTCTTCCCTCATAACATCATCTCAAAACGAGCCAAGGATATTAATAATCTGCCGCTTTGAAAGTGGGACAGTGTGTTCAAAATCAGCAGGGGATATTCGTCCCAGGATGCACTGGTGTTGGCCGAGGAATGAAACCAAACACAGGAGCCCACGGACGCAGTTTACAATTTTGAACAGTTTTTTTTTTTTACTTAAAGGTGCTATATGTATTTTTTAGCGGCCTCTATCGGTGATGTTTCAGATTGCAACCAATTTACACGGCCACACTGAGACTTTACACACACCGGAGAAAGAATCACACAACATGCTGGAAACTCATGTAAACTCCCACTGCAACATTACAGTAAAAGGCTACTTTAATCAGCTCGACGTTGAAATAATACTCCATGAAAAATATAAGTTACATAAAATAAAGCACTGACTTTTTGTTATCCAGGAACAGTCTTTTGTGTTTATTTCATGTCTCATAGATGTTGTAGTTTACCTTGCTATTTCATTACTAGCAAGGTAAACTACAATAATTCACTATTTCAGTTTACCATTATTTCAGCATATCTGAAAACGTGTAATTTATCACAATAAAAATAGCAGAGGTCTCTCCATAATTCAAACGCTCTGTCGACGTTGATCTGTGTTTTCGTCCTAAATCGATCCGATGGCCTGACGAGCTTCAGGAGACACCAGATGATGAATAAGGGTCTTATCTAGGACCCTTCGAGTCATGACTCGAAAAAAGATTCGTTCATTTTGATGAACGAGTTCGAACAGGAGAGTCACGAACGCGCATCACAGAACAGAGCAAGGCGAGCGTTTGAGCTTATAAAACTTAATCTTTGTCATTTATTTATTAAATGAGCGATCGTTTCGCTTGATAAGACCCTTATTCATCGTCTGGAATCGTTTAAAGCCCTTTGAACAGTTTGCACTGAAACTGTCTTTTGGACCTTGAACCGTTTGGTCCCCATTGAAGTCCATTATATGGAGAAAATCCTGGAATGTTTTCATCAAAAACCTTCATTTCTTTTCGACTGAAGAAAGAAAGACATGGACATCTTGGATGACATGGGGGTGAGGAAATTATCAGCAAAAGTTTTTTTTTTAAAAGTGAACTACTTCTTTAATCTAGCTTCCTGCATCATTTTATTTTATCAACACTTGACTTGAATGTGAGTAAGTTTCATAAAAAAGCATTATTTTGAGCAAAAAGCTGATAAAATGGTGTTTTTGTCAAAGACTACATCTGGATCCGATTCAGGACGATGATCAAAACACAGGAGTAGATCGAGTCCATCAGCGTCACAGTCCTAAACCTCGCCCTGGATCCACATGTCATTGAGCGGTTTGATTTATATGCTATTAGTCTCTCGATGATCGCGTTATTTCACATATGGATCTGCTTACATATGATATCTCTTATTTCTGCTTCTTCTTCGCCTGTGTTTTGATCAGGAGATGTGTAACAGCTCCCCCTACCATATAACAGTGAGAATACAGAGTGGCAGGGAAAGAGTTAAACATCCTCACAGCGCAGACAGAAAGCTGGAGTGTGTCCTGTGTGAACTCTCAAGCCCAGACCCGTCGATGCACAGCTGCGTAAAGCCTCTGTGTGTCCTCTGATGCCGAGTTCACGCTGTAGTCGAGTCTCTGTTCCTTTCACACTATCTGGGGTAACCTTCAGTGTTACTAGGCAGTTGCAAGGGGGTTCAGAACTTACTAGGGCGTTGATAGGAAGTTGCTAAGGTGATCTATGTGGTTGTTAAGGTGTTACTAGGCAGTTGCAAGGGCATTCAGAACTTACTAGGGTGCTGATAGGCAGTTGCTAAGGTGATCTAGGTGGTTGTTAAGGTGTTACTAGGCAGTTGCAAGGGGGTTCAGAACTTACTAGGGCGTTGATAGGCAGTTGCTAAGGTGATCTATGTGGTTGTTAAGGTGTTACTAGGCAGTTGCAAGTGGGATCAGAACTTACTAGGGTGCTGATAGGCAGTTGCTAAGGTGATCTAGGTGGTTGTTAAGGTGTTACTAGGCAGTTGCAAGGGGGTTCAGAACTTACTAGGGCGTTGATAGGCAGTTGCTAAGGTGATCTATGTGGTTGTTAAGGTGTTACTAGGCAGTTGCAAGGGGGTTCAGAACTTACTAGGACGATGATAGGCAGTTGCTAAGGTGATCTATGTGGTTGTTAAGGTGTTACTAGGCAGTTGCAAGGGCGTTCAGAACTTACTAGGGCGCTGATAGGCAGTTGCTAAGGTGATCTAGGTGGTTGTTAAGGTGTTACTAGGCAGTTGCAAGGGGGTTCAGAACTTACTAGGGCGTTGATAGGCAGTTGCTAAGGTGATCTATGTGGTTGTTAAGGTGTTACTAGGCAGTTGCAAGGGGGTTCAGAACTTACTAGGACGATGATAGGCAGTTGCTAAGGTGATCTATGTGGTTGTTAAGGTGTTACTAGGCAGTTGCAAGGGCGTTCAGAACTTACTAGGGCGCTGATAGGCAGTTGCTAAGGTGATCTAGGTGGTTGTTAAGGTGTTACTAGGCAGTTGCAAGGGGGTTCAGAACTTACTAGGACGATAATAGGCAGTTGCTAAAGTGATCTATGTGGTTGTTAAGGTGTTACTAGGCAGTTGCAAGGGCGTTCAGAACTTACTAGGGCGCTGATAGGCAGTTGCTAAGGTGATCTATGTGGTTGTTAAGGTGTTACTAGGCAGTTGCAAGGGGGTTCAGAACTTACTAGGGTGCTGATAGGCAGTTGCTAAGGTGATCTAGGTGGTTGTTAAGGTGGTTACTAGGCAGTTGCAAGGGGGTTCAGAACTTACTAGGACGATGATAGGCAGTTGCTAAAGTGATCTATGCGGTTGTTAAGGTGTTACTAGGCAGTTGCAAGGGGGTTCAGAACTTACTAGGGCGCTGATAGCCAGTTGCTAAGGTGATCTATGTGGTTGTTAAGATGTTACTAGGCAGTTGCAAGGGCGTTCAGAACTTACTAGGGCGCTGATAGGCAGTTGCTATGATGGTTGTTAAGGTGTAACTAGGTAGTTGTAAGGGGGTTCAGAACTTATCAGGGCGTTGATAGGCATTTGCTAATAAAATTCTAGGTGGTTGTTAAGGTGTTGCTAGGTAGTTGCAAGGGCGTTCAGAACTTACTAGGGTGCTGATAGGCAGTTGCTATGATGGTTGTTAAGGTGTAACTAGGTAGTTGTAAGGGGGTTCAGAACTTATCAGGGCGTTGATAGGCATTTGCTAATAAAATTCTAGGTGGTTGTTAAGGTGTTGCTAGGTAGTTGCTAAGGTGTCAGAGTGCTTTCTAAGTGGTTCAAAGCATTACTAGGTAGTCGCTAGGCAGTTACTGAGATGTTCTGAGTGGTTGATAGGGTGTTGCTAGGTGGTTGTAGGTGTGTTTTGGTTTCTATGCAGTTGCAAATGTGTTCTGGGTAGTTTCTAGGACATTGTAAGACAGTTGGTAAGAAGTTGTAAGTGTTTTAAGACATTGCTCGGTGGTTCCTCAGTGGTTGATAGGCACTTCTAAATGGTTGCTAGGGTGTTATGGGTGGTTGTAGCTTAAAAGCTCCAGGAGTAACTGTTAAAAATGAAAACGTTGATGTTTGTATATTAGGGATTTTATACAATAACACCATGTTTGCCTTCTCACGCCAACATACATCCACTGTCTGTATCTGCTGAAATACAGCAGCCAAATAAAGCAATGCTGGTTACGGATCACAGCCACAGACTGAAGTAAATACTGTACATTTGTCTCATTTCACTGAATATCTGCACACCCTCGAGCAAATACATGTCTGACTTCTTGTGGTCAGAGAATGAACTGCAAAATGAGAGCGGTTTTTGCTGAAACATTGTACAAGAATGCTAGTCATGCAACAGAATGAGACTAAGACAAAACAATTGGCATATCCTCATCGTTTCACCTTGTGAGGAATAAACATGGCGGACATCCCGCACACAACTTTAACTGGACAAATGACCAACACAACAATAGTTGACTGACCTGAAAGTGCAGAATTATGGTCCATATTAACCCCAATGTCAGTTTTGGGTTTCCATCCGTTATGTCATCGTTCCTGATGTTCACCAGTTTCACCTGAGGACACGAGGGTTATACAAACATAATCTTACAGTGCTCTGAAAGAATTCCATGAAGACATGAAACACATGACTGCATATATAATGACATTTTAGTTTTAAATCAATAAATGTTTATAGACTCATACAAAACCATATGCAATTTAACTGTAAATGCCAAAAAACATCAATATTGCAATATGCAAGGCTATATTTTGGATTCAGTAAGATTTAATTTAATTTAATATTATTTGTACATGTTGATGGCAACAAGTCTTTTTTATAACACTGCAATTAAAAATGCATTTTTTTTCCAGAACTAATCTTTGGTTATATGGCTAGATTATAAACATAATTCTAAGAGCAATAAAGCTGTGACAAAAGACATGTTGCTTATGACATTGATGTGCTCACCACACGAGGGCAGTACAGTACAGAACTGATATTGGAGTAATGGGGACTCTTGATTAGATTGCAAATTGCATGCTTAGTTTTAGATTTTCTGATTAAAACGGTCACATTTAAAGTGAACTTTCTACAATAATGGGCCAAGTTGTCAGACTGGTATTGCTGATTTCAGTTTGTATTTTATTAATATGAATTATTTATAAATATTAGTATTATTATTAGTTGCATTTAGACGAGTTACCAAAACATCTCCTTACCCATGATCAAATCACAGGTACGCACTTCAGTGTTTCCTCTAGGATTTTTCCAAGCTGTGGGGGCAGGCCCATTTCCCCGGTGGGGGGGCCTTGTCTCCCCAAAGTATTATAATCGATCATGCGCATCCCGTGTGCAGAATGATGCACTTGAAGCAACACCAAGTCACAGCAAGCAATGCTTCACATTGAAAAGAACATAGCGAAGGGATTATATCTATAATATGCTTAGTAGGGCTGGACGATTTGGGGAAAATGTCATATTGCCATTGTAATTACTGAGGTCAATATTGCAATTGTGATATGCGATTCCGATATAATAAAATGGTTTCATGAGTCCAACTTGCTTGGTTCTAAAGTAAAATGCACACACAGATTAGTGATCATTCTGTGTATTAATGTTTATTTCTCAACTCAAACTACAGACAACAACTAAATGATTGATAACACCTATAATGATCAATAAACCATCAACCAAACCATCATTACAGTGAAAGCTTTTTATAAAAAGCATTTTAAAAAAAATTATTAGGCTAAAAAAAAAATTTAACAAATTTTAAATTAAGTGAACTTCAAACAATCCCCACATAAACCCATAATAAAAACCATATTTACCTGTGCCCTTCTTAACAGGTAGGATACAGAAATTGAATAAAGTTATCAAACAGTATGTGCTGCATGAATTATAAATTATATATAGAATTATCCTTATTAAAGCTACAAAAGTTCTTTAGTCAAGATCAGTGAGTAATTTTCTAATTTCCCTTTGTTCTTTTAACTTGACTGACAGAACGCTTTATTCGCTGCTGGCCCTTTAAGAGCACCCGTTGCCGAGACGCGGATCTCACATGCGCCTCATAGCACAACTCTTTTCGTCCATAAGACTTTTCTTACGTTATGAAGATACTCGACAAAACGACATTTTGGCATAATTGTGTGTGTTATTGTCCGTTCAAGCTCGAAAGAGAACTGTATTCTGGCACGCGGTCAGTGCATGCGCATTATGGCGCGCGTCTTTCTGCGAGTCTCATTTAGGGCATTCACAGGCAGCTTTTCAGTTCTTGTCGTGCAAAATGCGAAAAGGCATTTGCACGAATAAGAACAGGATCGTGTAACACTAGTCAAAGGATGACAAAAAAGAAGAGATGCTGCGTTAATAGCCCTAATTTGTTTATTTCATATAAAATCGCGGCATTTTGCGTTATATAATTGCATAGGTTTGAGATCGCTATTACGATTGCGATATGATTAATCGTGCAGCACTAATGCTTAGTGTATTCTATATGCAACAGTTTTTTGAGCCTTTTCTTTTAACAGTTTTAAATTTCAGTGCGCATGAAGAACAATAGCACTCTCTCGACTCCATGCTGTAATCTTACATAAAGGGAATGTGAAAGGTATGGGCAATAAACTCCACTCCAGCAAGATAAAGTCATTTTATGAAAACCATAGACCTTTATGCTTTATCTACAAATGAAGTATAATAATGGGAATATTGACCTTGAAGAGAGTGTCGTCGTGTCGCAAACGAACGCGACGCGCTGTGTGAATTCTGAATGGAGAATGACTGAGGCGAGATGACTTTCCGTTAACTTTAACTTAGCGACTAAAATTACACATTATGCAATGACTTAAGAAGTCTTGGAATATAGGGTGAAAACTTGATTGTGCTTTACAAAGTTTTTTATGCCTTTAGTGGGGCTTAACAAAATAACATAATACTATGCAGAATATCGGACGTCACTGAGAAGCTGCAGCCGTGGCGGGAGGATTTTAAGTGTGGCGGCCCGCCACGGGAGAATGAATGTAGAGGAAACACTGCACTTATGTATGACTTGTAGCTTATTGGTTAATATTCATTGGTTGTAATGCAAATAATGAAAACAAAACAATGAATGAGGACTATGTGTATCATAATAATAGCCTGCAGTGATGACTATATAACAGCTTTCCCACAACTGTAAGCATGCTTGTTCTTGGATAAGTAATGATTTCTTAATGCATATTTTACAGAAATATATGTACTGAAGCAATTACAAATGAGACGTCGTGCTATATTGTATGTGCAGTCACAGCTAAAGCGTTTATGATTTATGATGTCATCTTTCACTGATCATCTTAAATAGCACTTCTCGGGTTTGTATTTTTAGAAATAGCCAAATATAGATTTGTTGTCGGCCCTCGGCACATTATCTATTGCAGATTTGATCTATTTTCTTTGGAAGAGACTGACAATTTTGTAAATAGTTATTCCATTTAAACGTATAGAACTATAAAGTGAATATGCATTGTTTATCAAAAACTATTAATAGAAAAGCAATATTTGTGAATGTTTACCCAAGTGGAAACATGCGTCTATAAATGATGTCACACACGTGCAACATTAGATGAGATTTACAATCATTCAGTTGAAACGTATGAAAAACAGTCAGATATCTCTGTGCATCGTTTGAATTGCAAATGTAACGTACAGTAGCATTACTGCCTATTATTCACATGATCAGGATAACTCCAACATCTACAGTGAGTTTTGCTTGTAAATGAAATTTCATTTTTGTTAAGCTTTACAAAGACTGCAAATGACTCCACATTTCTATATTTCACATTAAGTGCTGCAGAAAAATATAAACTTATTTAATCACAAAATTGGTCATCTGCATGACAAGGCCATGTCTTGAACATTAGGGGACGAAAGTTGTTTTTTTTGTGTGTTAAGGAATTAAATAATTAGAGAACTTATTATATGTATCAATCTTAATTTTTTATTCCCTTATAATTGTGAGTTAATCAAACTGTTCAAAGGGCTTTAAACGACTCCAGACGATGAATAAGGGTCTTATCAAGCGAAACGATCGCTCGTTTAATAAATAAATAACAAAGTTTACGTTTTATAAGCTCAAATGCTCGCCTTCTGTTCGAACTCATTCATCAAAATGAACGAATCTTTTTCCGAGTCATTTGGGTCATTCAACGAACGAAACGAACGAATTGACTCGGAAAAAGATTTGTTCATTTTGATGAACAGGAGAGTCACGAACGCGCATCACAGAACAGAGCAAGTCAACATTTGAGCTTATAAAACTTAAACTTTGTTATTTATTTATTAAATGAGCGATCGTTTCGCTTGATAAGACCCTTATTCATCGTCTGGAATCGTTTAAAGCCCTTTGAACAGTTTGCACTGAAACTGTCTTTTGGACCTTGAACCGTTTGGTCCCCATTGAAGTCCATTATATGGAGAAAATCCTGGAATGTTTTCATCAAAAACCTTCATTTCTTTTCGACTGAAGAAAGAAAGACGTGGACATCTTGGATGACATGGGGGCGAGTAAATTATCAGCAAAAGTTTACTCCTTTAACTAATGAAACCTTATTGTAAAGTGTTTCCAGAATATCAAATATTAAGTGGCACAATTTGGCCATTTCAATTTCTCAATGTCCATGAAATGAACTGCATAACTACTCGTGTGGTTCTTGTTGTCACTGGTCTTACCTGTCGTCTTTTTAAATAGTCGAGTGCGATCTGTACATTCTGGAGTCTGTGGAAGCGCATGCGACCCTTCTCTCGCGGCTGTGAGGGAGAGAGAGAGGAGAAGACATCAGTACATGTGTGATCACACACACACACACACACACACTCACCGTACCGACACAGGTGGAGGAGAGAGAAACTCACACAGAGAACTACTGCACCTCTCTGAACGCCTGACTAAAGCAGATGATGCTTCTAGCTAACTTCACACACGTGTACATGACAGGTTTATGAAGCCTTGGAGAAACACAAAGCCAAACGCATAAGGCCAAAGACGCAGAGTGGGCCGAGACTGATGCGGGAAGCGAAAGAAATGGGAATTAAGCAGGTGTAAAGATGGAGGATATCTCCACTGTCCGGCTGAAACGAAAAAGCCTCAATTCAGATGTTCGTATCAAACTTAATGTACAGAGAAATGAGATCCGCGGAGCAGATGATGGATGACTCTTAGCGAGTCATCGTTTGCTTTGCCCTTTAGTGCAACAGAGTCTGGAAGTAAAGGACTGGCATTAGTTCCTGGTGTTTTGCTCACAGAATAGTCAGACATGACTAAACGTTCTATCAATCAAAACCAAAAGGTTTCCGTCACATGAAATGACACTTTTGATTGAAGACAAGTATGTGTAATTTTCTAAAATCATGATGAACATTAAAGCACCCCATGCTTTGACAAATACAGACGGCAAATATCCCTCTGATGGTCTTCCTTTATGAGTCACGTCCTGGGCCTTCCCGGTCGGAAGTGAACGGAGGCCTAAAAATGAAACTTCTTCCATCCCAGTAAAACCAATGCAATTTATTTTTGTTCTATAATATTTATTCTTTTTAAATTAGTATTTTGAGACAATTTGATTGAATTTATTAATATTTATGCAATATTTATGGTCTATTTTTTCAATTGAAATATATATGAAGAGTTCAGATGCAAAAGCCTTTAAGTGCCATTTGAAATTTTCTTTTAGAATGACCATTTTTATCGAGCTTGTATATTTAAGTTCAGTTATTTCACTTAAATTGCAATGAGGATTACCTATTAATTGTCATTTAAGTGAAATTACTGAACTTGAATATATAAGCTTGATAAAAATTATCATTTTAGAAGAAAATTTCAAATGGCATTTAGAGGCTTTTGCATCTGAACTCTTCATATATATATTTTTTTCTATATACTGTATATGTTATGTATTTTTAAAAAATTATTAATGCAGTATTTTAGTTTAATATAGAGTCTAGGCCTTCAGAAAAAAAATATTTTTTGAAGAAAATTAGCACCATCTGGTTATAGTATAGAGAAAAAGCGTAGAATCATGGTGTAACCACTATATGGCATGTACAGCTCTCTATGGAGAGGCATGTGAATTACCCAGCTGTTTATGAACACATTTTGTGTGTGTGTGTGTGTGGATTTAAATATATAATTGAAACAATCTCAAAAACTGTTTCTTATTAAAAAAAATAAATAAAAAATAAACAAATAAAAAAAAAATTTGTGTTTTTGTCAATTTTCCATTCATTTCCTATGGGGGTCATTTTTGACCAAAGACCAAAATCGTGACAAATTTTTTTACGACCACTTAGCATGCTCGGATCATGAACTCAATTTTTTTTGTGTGTTCACATAGCTAATGTGTGTCACAGCCTTCCGATGAAGCTGTGATTATTAATAATTCAAAACAGAAAAATATTCGGTCAGAAGTGACCGAGGACCATCAGAGGGATATTAAAACCACAGCAAAAACGAATACTAGGCTAACTAATGTGTGTAAAAAGTCCTCAAACAATAGCAATAAAATAACAAATAATCAATTTACGAGCAATAGAGCGCTGCAGTGATGACGTAGTTTATGTTTTTCACGTCACCCTGATTTTTTCCATTGGCTTTTGGATTATTGCAGAAAATAAGCTTTGTGACCAACAAACGTTTTACATATGAGTATTTTTGTGATTGTGATTGGTGGTCCAGCTGTGAAGATACCAAGCAGTAGCAAGTCAATGAGAGACTAATTTTAAATGACAGGAAAATCAACCAATCACATTGTCCCTCTAAATGGGTGGGGCTTGTTATCATTATGTTTATGATGCGTTCTGCCCACTGTGGTGACTACATGAAAAAAAAAATGATGAGGAAATCGTTGCTAATTTATTATCCATGCCGTTTTCAAGATTAATTTTTATCTTAAAGCAGAAAGCCAAGGCTTTTTAAAGCATTTCAACCTCAGTTATTATAAGCAAATCTAGCCCTGGATGACAGCATCAATCTAGAGGCTAAAGCTTTCCTGCAAACTTTAAATGAAAATATTTAAAATCTATTAAGTTACGTGACTGATTTTATTCTGGCCACCGCTGCCACTGTTTTATCCATGTTAAGCTTTATTCGAGAAAACTGGATTTACTGGTCAGTCTGTAAATTTACTAACTCAGTGACCATGCTGTAATTCTGCATAATAGTTACAGTTTTCCAAATTCATAAGTTTAATATGGTCCGTAACATACATTCCCATCCCTACCAGCGGCGAAGTACGAGTAAAGTATCGAAAGGGAACTTTGATTTCATGGGGTCTTTAACGCACTCTTGAAGCGAAAGGAACTTGAATCAGGCCTTTAGTTCACAGCTCAAGCTTCTGTGTTGAGAAATGACCAAGCTGGCATCCTAGAGCTCTCCACAGAAACCCCAGAAGGCCATATTTAGTGATTATGAACATGATATTGGGTGAATTTGTAAATATGGGGAAAGTTCTAGATGCCTACAGTCCACTAATGAGAAGCCAAGCTTCTCTGGGTTCAGCAGCACTCCAGTTAATATCACAGCACTCGCTACATTAGTCCTGTTACTGAGGGGGCAGGAGGACACGTGTCCACACATACCCCCTTATCCTCATCATCATCATCATCATCATCATCATCGTGGTCACGTCCATGCCGCTCAACCGTGCATGCGTCAGCCGCACTCACCAACCGCAACGTCTTCAGAAAATCACGCTCCCTTGGCTTACCGTGAGAACGTGAGCACGAGAGAGAGACACAGAAACAGGAGGACACATAAGAGATGGACAGAAGAAGACAATGAGAAGGACAGAAGACAAGGAGGAAAAGAAACAGGGTGTCAACAAAAGAAAGGGGGCACTCCTCTACCGGTCTATCCGCAGCCAAACTAAAGACTCACATCACAACATGACTGGGCTTAAAGGGATACTCCACTTTTTTTTTTTTTTTTTGTTAAACAGTTGGGTTGTACCGTCTTCAAATCCATTCAGCCAATTTTCTGATATTAGGAAGAATATATGAAGAGTTCAGATGCAAAAGCCTCTAAATGCCTTTTGAAATTTTCTTCTTTAATGATGATTTTTATCAAACTTGTATATTTAAGTTCAGTAATTTCACTTAAATAACAATTAATAGGTGATTATCATTGCCATTTAAGTGAAATCACTGAACTTAAATATACAAGCTTGATAAAAATGATCATTCTAGAAGAAATTTTCAAATGGCACTTAGAGGCTTTTGCATCTGAACTCTTCAAGTGAAGTCAAGTCAAATATATTTATATAGCGCTTTTCACAATACAGATTGTATCAAAGCTGCTTCACAGCATCAATCAAGACAACAACACAGTGTTTGTTTATTCATGAAAAAAGACATCCATGTTTGGTAGAGATGATCAATGGTATGATGGGTCATTTAATTTGAATATCCCCAACTGAGCAAGCCAAAGGCAACGAAAAACTCCATCAAGTGACCCGACGGTGTCCTAAAACTCCATCAGATGACCCAATGGAGAAAAAAAAACCAGGCTCAGTCGGGGGCCAGTTCTCCTCTGGCGTTTATGAAGTTTATATGAATGCCTGGCTAAATAAATGCGTCTTTAGTCTAGTTTTAAACTGGGAGAGCCAGTCTGAGCAACGAACAATATCAGAAAGGCTATTTCTGAGCTTCGGAGCTAAATGTGAAAACGCTCTCCCTCCTTTGGAGGATCTGGATATCCTAGGAACGACCAGAAGCCTCGAATTTAGTGATCTTAAAGAGCGCGATGGATTGTAGGGCGATAGAAGATCTGTTAAATAGACTGGAGCTAAACCAATAACCAGACAGTATCTGGTCCCATTGACTTCCAGTAGGAAAAAATATATACTATGGAAGTCAATGGGACCAGAAACTGTGTGTTTACTGATATTCTTCTAAATCTCAGAAAATCGGCTGAATGGATTCGAAAATGGTAAAACTCAACTGTTTAACTCTGGGGGAGTTTTAAAATGAGCTTATTTCCAAAAAAAAGTGGAGTATCCCTTTAACAGTAAAAGCTTTTGGAGGAATTCTCAGTCAAATTAAACTCAATCCCTCAGAGTTTATGGTTTCTAAGATGCTTTGGATCAAAGAATCTTCTAAATGAATACATGTAGGTGTAATGTCAATCATTTGATCCAGACTGAAACAAATATGTATATTTAACTAAATATAGCTGCGAGCAACAATTACTGAGCTGAGTTTAGATTATATCAATTAATATCATAACTTTTGGTCGAACTGTTTAGAAGTTATAAGCAGACATAGCCAGTGTTCATATCACTGGACTAGTGGGAGGCGCTGCTCCAAAACTGTGCAAGTACCCTCAAGTCATGTTTCTGATGACAGGTACAGAGTTTCATCCCAAAAAGCCAAAGCGGTGCAGAGATACGCGCTCACTTTGACAATTTGTCAGGAACGATTTTGTATCTTGCAAAAAAAGTGATTTTTTTTTTCCCCAAAATTTTGGGAAGGTTGGTCAAAATTTGTTTAAGTTAAAATGTTGGACTTTTTTTTTAGGGGCGGTAGTTGTAAACATGGGGGAACAAGCATTCTGTTTCTAGGCCTTATTAGTGCAAACATCAGTGCATCTTTGGCCCATTGGTGGAGGTGGAAGAGAGATAGAAACTCAAAATGGGTAAAGGTTAAAGTTTAGACTCTCCTCTATCTATGTGCCAATTTTCACGTGTTTTGACCGAACAGGTCTTTATAAAAAACATTTTCTGCTAGATAAATAATAGTGAACTATTTTCTAAAATGGAAGATCTCGAAGCAATGTGTTCTGTTTTTTTTTTTTTTTTAAGTTTCCATAACTCGAGTCGAGTCATTGTTTTGGATGACTTGAATTGTGTGCTTGTAAACTTTTGATACACTTCTTCACTGAGCCTTCAGAAGCCTGCGGATGCTCTCCCGAAGGTGTCCATGTGACGTGTGCAGGCATTAATCTTAGGCACTGACCCAGATGTTTGACACACTGCTGTCCTTGAGTTGTAATGCCTCCATTAAACGGGTTGAATACAATTGTTCTTTCTGTCGTGATGGAGTATTTACAATTAGACAGGAAGTTGGTGATGGACTTGCTGTTGTTTGTCTGTATATTTGTTTGTTTTAACCCTCAGGTGCTCTTCGTTTCGGAGTCACACTTGTTATCTTCCCGGTCAAAAGTGACCGGACACCTAAAAACGAAACTTTCTCCATCCCAGTAAAACCAATGCAATTTATTTCTGTTCTATAATATTTATTCTTTTTAATTTAGTATTTTGAGACAATTTAATTGAATTTATTAATATTTATTCAATATTAAATTATATATTATTATATATTTTTGCCATTGACAAATATATATATATATATTTCTATATATATATATATATATATATATATATATATATATATATATATATATATATATATATATATATATATTTCTATATATATATTTATATATATATATATAATATTATTTCCCCAAAAAATATTAATGCAGTATTTTAGTTTAATATAGAGTCTAGGCCTTCAGAAAAAAAAATATTTTTGGAAGAAAATTAGCACCCTCTGGTTACAGTATAGAGAAAAAGCGTAGAATCATGGTGTCACCACTAGATGGCATGTACAGTTCTCTATGGAGAAGCAAGTGAATTACCCAGCTGTTTATGAACACATTTTTTGATGTTGTTGGTGGTGGATTTGAATATATAGTTGAAACAATCTCAAAAACTATTTCTTATAAAAAAAAATTACAAAAAACAAAACTTCATTCATTTCCTATGGGGGTCATTTTTGACCGAAGAGCACAAGTGTGACTATTTTTTTTAGACCACTTAGCATGCTCAGATCATAACCTCAATTTTTTTGTGTGTTCACATACATAATGCCATAAAAGTCACGAAGTTTCGTAACATTGCGATGAAGCTGTGATTTTTAAAATTTCAAAACAAAGTCAGAAATGACCGAAGAGCACCTGAGGGTTAAGTCATTAAGTTTAAATCACAGCCCAGTCAAATATGGCTAGACCAGTATACTATCTTTGCCAGCTAACAGCCATTCACTAAAAGCCACAAAATGATTTCATGAGGTCTTAAAAATATATTACACACAATCCCAGACCTGTCACATATAATCTGCTAGTGTACAGTACAGCACATCTGATGCTGAATGAGGATTCCTCCAAAGCTGACACAACACACAACTGGACCAGAATGAATGTAAAACTGCTATAATAGTGTGACTATGAAGGGTTTGTTGAACACTAGTGTGTAAATATGCAAAAGCATGTTCACATATTACACTATTAACACAGACTGTAAGCATGAGTGTGCAGGAACTGGTTACGTCACTTTTAGCAAAGCTTTTCAGTGTGTGAGCGCACATGTAATCCGCCTGCTGTATTAGTAACACACACACACACACACACGTGGACTGGTGTGGATGGTGAATCTAAGATGCCCCCTTCAAAAACAACGAGTGACTGCACACGTGTTCAAGTATTCGCTTCAAGACTGCTTTTCGAGTGTTTCAGTGATTATTGAGCAATACTCACGAGTGTCTCGCCGGACAACACCTCCAGAAGGGAGATCAGGTTATGTCCATCTCGCAGATCCTCATACAGGTCGTTCACGTGCTTTCGGACCTGCCGCACAGTGAGAAGAGCATCATCTGTTAGGGGTGGAACAATTCAGATGTTCTGGTGCATCGGTTACAAATCTTACCAACGCATACGCATAGATCTGGAAACATGGGGTTTTAAATCATGAATTTATTTGCTTTGGTCAATAATTGATTTCAGATGCTAAAAATTAAATGATAAGCAGGAAAGAATCATTCAATATTTAACATTTAATTAGTTACAAGTGTGAAATAATGAGTCTGTCTTTCTATCTATCTATCTATCTATCTATCTATCTATCTATCTATATTTCTGTCTGTCTGTCTATCTATCTATCATCTATCTATCTATCTATCTATCTATCTATCAATCTATCTATCTATCTATCTATCTATCTATCTATCTATCTATATTTCTGTCTGTCTGTCTATCTATCTATCATCTATCTATCTATCTATCTATCTATCTATCTATCTATCTATCTATCTATCTATCTATCTATCTATCTATCTATCTATCTATCTATCTGCCTATCTGTCTGTCTATCTATCTATCTATCTATCTATCTATCTATCTATCTATCTATCTATCTATCTATCTATCCATCTATCTATCTATCTATCTATCTATCTATCTATCTATCTATCTATCTATCTATCTATCTATCTATCTATCTATCTATCTATCTGCCTATCTGTCTGTCTGTCTATCTATCTATCTATCTATCTATCTATTTTTCTATCTGTCTGTCTATCTATCTGTCTGTCTGCCTGTCTATCTATCTATCTATCTATCTATCTATCTGCCTATCTATCTATCTATCTATCTATCTATCTGCCTATCTATCTATCTATCTATCTATCTATCTATCTATCTATATTTCTATCTATCTATCTATCTATCTATCTATCTATCTATCTATCTATCTATCTATCTATCTATCTATCTATCTATCTATCTATTTTTCTATCTGTCTGTCTATCTATCTGTCTGTCTGCCTGTCTATCTATCTATCTATCTATCTATCTGCCTATCTATCTATCTATCTATCTATCTATCTATCTATCTATCTATCTATCTATCTATCTATCTATATTTCTGTCTATCCATCATCTATCATCTATCTGCCTATCTGTCTGTCTGTCTGTCTGTCTGTCTGTCTGTCTGTCTATCTATCTATCTATCTATCTATCTATCTATCTATCTATCTATCTATTTTTCTATCTGTCTGTCTATCTATCTGTCTGTCTGCCTGTCTATCTATCTATCTATCTGCCTATCTATCTATCTATCTATCTATCTATCTATCTATCTATCTATCTATCTATCTATCTATCTATCTATCTATCTATCTATCTATCTATCTATCTATCTATTTTTCTATCTGTCTGTCTATCTATCTGTCTGTCTGCCTGTCTATCTATCTATCTATCTATCTATCTATCTATCTATCTATCTATCTATCTATCTATCTATCTATCTATCTATCTATCTATCTATCTAACAGGATAATTTATGACAATCATGTCATAAATAAGTGTCCTCTAAGGACTCGCAGGGGATCTTTCACTGGGAATGATATCTGAAAATTTGAACATATTTGACAAGCCAAATGCATTTGGTCATTGTGGAAATTGTAGACAATTTTACTTACTCTTTTGCACACGTGACAAAGCACATGCAATTTGCTTAAATCAATAAAAAATGCAAATCTGAAGTGAATAAGAAACTAATTGTTCAGAGATTTGAACTGAAAAAGTCTCACTTGAGAATTGAGCCGAAGCGATTGATAAAAACTTGGACCTGATCAAACACTCGTTTTATGACTGAGACACCAGTGCGCTTGGAAAAGGCCTGTTTAAGATCATCAGCAAACGCCAAACCAGTTCATATCTGCACTAACAGTAACAACAACAGATGTTAATCATTTACTCATAGTCAAACGAGTCCTCAGGAATGATGTTTGAGCATTGTAAGAGGATGTGTTTCACAATGAATCATCCCTTCTGCTGTGTTGAAAGCTCTTTTATCCCTCACACACACATTCAGGATTGTAGCGTTTCCCACTAGCGCTCCCGTGAGACGCTGGCTAACGACAGACGAGTTATCCTGAACACCACACACTCCCTGCCTTACTGACCTGCTTTCACCCAGGTCCTCCTCGCGTTCATAATTCCCAGCATCCACAGCTGCATGACTAAAATAGATGTTTAAACTCGGGATCTGGGTCAGTCCGTCACACTTTACCATGAGCTGCTAGTCAGCATAACAAATATCAGTAGTAGAGGTGACTCCAATACTGTAAAATCTGTAATAATACTGATGTCTGTGCTGGAAAAACGTACAAAATCTTTTTAACTTAGCTTTTAGTTAAGGGTATTTGTCGGGGCATGTCTAAGAGTGTGTAGTCATGCCTTCATCTGCCAGGCTTGACGCGTGTTTTTATACAATATTTGTATTGGTTTTAGTTACAGTAACTGTGAAGCACTTTGGGCAACAACATTGCTATTAAATGTGCTATATAAATAAATAAAAGTGGAAGAAAAATTTTGATATGATTTTTTGTCTGGTCTATCGTCAGCTGCAACTGGTCGATGTCTGTCGTCATCACCGGCGGCGGCCATCTTGTCACAGGCAAGCGTTCTGGTGGGCTCTGTGGTTCCTGATGTAAGATGAGTGAACAGCACGAACACAAACACTCTTATCTCGCTGAAATCTTGATGGATTTACAAACGGTTTGGTTTTTTACAAACATTATCAGCGTGGCTATAATTATGGACGCTTGAACGTGTTGAAATTGCAGTTTTTCTTTTCGAAAAACGACTTAATCGTGCAGCGTAGTTGTGTATCACGGCTAATCGAGCTGTTCAATTATGTAGGTTTTACTGACTCCAATAACGATTTTATGACAACTGATCTTTTGTCTAAATTACAATCTTTGTGGATGTGGTTGTAGTTATTATCTGGCTAATAACAAGAAGCTGTGAGTGAGATCTAGTAGCAGCTAATGTGCGTGTTTTTATGTAATTTATGTTAAATCAATATGTAGGCTACTAAAACTTCTGCCTCTCATGTAAGATTGCTGGGTTGCAACATTAACACTCACAGCTTCTTGTTATTAGCCAGATAATAACTACAACCACATCCACAAAGATTGTAATTTAAACAAAAGATCAGTTGTCATAAAATCATTGTATATATTCATATTGTGTATATTCATTGGACCTATCTGTTCTGTTCAATGTTATTTTCATATGGATAATTATTGATAAGTGTGCAGTGGCATAACTACATCTCTGACGTTTATAACAAACCAAACCGTTTAAAAATCGGTATAAAATCGAGCAAGTTATGGTAATTTAAAAAGTGCATGCACCATTAAAACCCAGTGTTACGAGTGAGCGAGCTGACTGTGGCAAGATGGCCGCCAGTGCGGACGCCAGCAGCGGATATTTATGCTCTTGTGTGCCATCTAAACTCGGATCATCTCTTCTTCTTCTGCTCGTTGTGGCGGTTAGCAAACAGCGTTGCAGTACCGCGCACGCCCCCTTCTGGACTGGAGTGTGTATCGCCTGTGACTGACAGTAATCATCATCTGACTGTATGAACCGAACCGTGACGTCAGTACAGGAGAGACGAATACATGTGCCATTACACCTCTAATATATAATAATAATCCTCTCTGAACACTTAACTCAAGTCATGCTGAACTATAATAATCATCATATCAAACTATCCAACATGTTATTACTTGTTTTTTTCTTTATGGTGAATTATCTTGCTACCTTATCGACAGTAATTATGATGACAGTAATAAAAACAAAGCTCTCTATGAAGTCTATTCTGTCTGACTGCAGATGCGTGTTAAATTGAAAATCGCCGGACATGCCGTCACTTGCCATCTTGGATAAGTTTGTTGCCTAGGAGTGCCTGAAATAAAGTCTAAATGAATACAAAACATTTTGAAAAGGTAGTATGGAAAACATTGAAAGTAAAACAGGTTTGAGTAATATTATACCTGTTAGTCACAATAAAACTTTTTTTTTTTATAGAAGAAAAGGTATATTCTGCATATTATGGGATGTTCAGGCATGTGCTTCACGCTTAATAAACTGATCATATGATCTAACATTTATTATGGGTTGTCCTGTAAATGTCCTGAAGACTTCGGCACACCTGAAGAACTAATGAAGTGTTACTAATGCAACTTATGTTAACCCCTTCCTTCTCCGAGTTCATTGTTCGTACATTTCTAATTGTTTGTTTACACCACCCGATGCCATATACACACACGAGAAGCAGACGTACCTTAAAGAGGTGCTGATTAATCCATTTTGTAAAAGTCTTTTTCTGGACTCGGTCTCTTTCATCTGAAAAACAAGAGGATTAATGTTAGGACTGCTTACAGAATAAATGTAGCATTGACATTATATCCAGTTGTAGTGATGTTCATTTTTTTTTTTTTGTTTGTTTGTTTATTTATTAAGGAACAATGCACATTAACCCTTGTGCTGCATTAGATTTTTAACACCGTTGAGTGCATTAAGGACCAAAAATGGCCACATATTAAACATTGCCTAAAATATTATATATTATTATAATTTTCCACTTTTGCCAAGTTAAATCTTTTAATCAGCATCAGTCCTCATCATAACTACCAAAAATGTATTCAATTTCAGGATTTTAACCCTTTAATTACCAGTTTTGTTTGCGAAACCATCGATTTGTATAAGAGGAAAAAACACAAAAATTCAATTATTTTCAATAAACTAAATGCAAAGAGAAAACTTTAGATTTGGATTATCACAGTCCCACTTTGCAAAAAATCCCACTTAGCGCGTTAGAGACCAAAAATGGCCACCTATTAAACATTGCCTATTGCCTAAAATAAGGTGCATTTCCACCCATAGGGAATAAATATGTAGTGACGTCATCTGGTGGAATACACTATATAATGCAAATATAATGCTTTTGCTTCAAAATGAAAGGATGTTTGTGCAAAAATCATGTTTTAATGTATTACTGACAGCCTCAGATTTAAACAACGTTTTAATGGGTTTCAATGGGCCATTTTTGGTCTTTATGGTGCTGAGTGTTACTATTTGATCTACACAGTGTGTGTTATACATATTTTGCAAAACGGGATCACATTTTTTACATGTATCCAAAAAGTCACAATTTTGCCAAATTTCATACCATTTGCATTAAAACAGCAAAAATGGTCAAAGAAATTAAACTGCAAAAGACCAAAAATGTCCCTAATGCAGCGTAAGGGTTAATGAACATACGGACAATGTCCAAATGTAAATGTGCCAGATTTAGCCGTACAGAGTAAGATTTGACACTGAATCTTCAAAGCGCAACGCAATTCCTCGTGAAGCGCGTGTTGTTTTCAGAGACACATGTGATCAACGAAAAACGAAGCCTCACTTTCTTTCCAGTCACTTGAAGGCTTCACTTTACGTGTCGGGATGTGTGTCTTTACTGTCACTTTTGATTCATTTAATGCGTTCTTGCTGAATAATGGGCTATTACTTTCTTTAATGTATTTCAAATGTAGTGCATAATGTTACAAAAGCTTTCTATTTCAGATAAACGCTGTTATTTTTAACTATGGTTTGTGTGTGTTGTGACCTTAAATTAATTTTAGAATTAAATTGAACATAAATAGTTTAAGCAAAACAAATGTGTTTAATATCTGAGAACCCTTTAAACACATATGAACCTGAAAGGACCTATACTGTGTGTGATACAGAACAAATATACTGAGTGTCCCTTATTTTCCTGTAAAGAACCACGATTTGTGTTTTCTGAAGTTGTGATGTTTCTAATAGAGTTCTGGAAAGCTAAATACAGAGAAAGACTGAATCCCGGGCAACTCCTGCTTCCATTACACAGCCCTCCCGACCACAGTGTTGTGTTTGCTGTGTCCATGGCAACAGACGGCCGAATTACAGACCGCTCATCTGTGAGAGGACTCGTCTCTTAAAGGGATAGTTCACTTTGAAATTCATTTTTGGTATGTTTTATCTGACCTCAAGGGCATCCAAGATGTAGGTGTCTTTGTTTCCGCAGTATTTTCAATTTTGATATTTTTAGGTCAAACCGTTGTTGTCTGTCAGTCATATAATGGAGGTCTATGGTCACCACCTCAAAGAGTATGCACAGAGAAGTCCAAATTAAACATGATTTAATGACTCTTAAATGTAAGTACACATTGATGGCCTAAGACACGAAACGAGCGGTTTGTGTGAGAAAACCAACAGTATTTATATCGTTTTTACCTCTTGTAACCACAGCCACGTCCAACTGATCTGAGGGCGCGGGCACTTCGGTCTGCACAAGCGCTGGAAGTGATCTCTCGCGCGGTTGGCGAAAAAATCAACGTTGTCTGTTGATATTTCGAAATCGTCTTCCATTGCGATTTCCTGTATATGTAAATATGTTCAGATCTTCACAGTGAAGGGCAACACTTCTGAAATCTCTGTGTAAACAATGAGTGACGTACACGCGCGAGAGAGATCACTTCCAGCGCATGCGCAGACCGAAGCGCCCGTGCTCTCAGATCACTTGGACGTGGTTTTCTCACACAAACCGCTCGTTTCGTGTCTTAGGCCATCAATGTGTACTTACATTTACGAGTCATTAAATCATGTTTAATCTGGACTTCTCTGTGCTGCTCTTTGAGGTGGTGACCATAGACCTCCATTATATGACTGACAGACAACAACGGTTTGACCTAAAAATATCAAAATTGAAAATACTGTGGAAACAAAGACACCTACATCTTGGATGCCCTTGAGGTCAGATAAAACACACCAAGGTCTGTGATGTTTTGGTCTGAAAGGTCTGATTTACGCACTGTTACTTAAAACAGTCATTGATGTTGTTTTTCACAATGTCATGCAAGTTCATGATTTTAATGTTGTTTTTGAGGCAGACTAAAGGCTAATGACAGACTGTTGATCTTTGAATAATATCAGAGTAGGCCCACCCTATGCAGATGCCCTGAATCAATCATCATCATCATCATCATCACTTGACCAGTTAAGTGTTGCAGATTAATATTTCAAAAAGCCCTGTTCTCTGCAGCTAACACTAAAACGACCTGTTTTAGGGGAAATTTGCCTGTGAAAACTTGTGTTGCTATGCGTTTGTGTTTGCTGAACATGCTATTCTGCTCTGTGGATGTGATTCTCTCCTTCAAATGTAAGTGTACGGGACAGTCAGGAGAAAAGTCTGACGGCTTAGGAAGAGTCGCAGCACGCCTCGCCTCAACATGCAGAGTGATTTGAGATATTACAAAGATTAGCACGATGATTGAGCAAAAACACATTTGAAAACGGTGCGCGATGTGACATGTCATGTTTATTTCACAGCTACGTCATCTGGGATTTGGTGTCCACCCCCAGTGAGACTTAAAAGGATATTTTTCCATTCAAAACCTGTTTAAAAAGGACCAGAATGCATAACAAGCTGAATTTGAGAATTTTATTATCAGAACATAGCTGATGTGCAAATATGGGCAACAATAAATGCTATACTGTGTGCAGTGATATTTTGGTGTTAGATTTACTATTATAGTATTAACTAAACATTTTAATTTGCTTTTATTTTGCATTAAATTTTAGTATGGATTTTGGTAATTTTACACCAAAACAGACCATTTCACTTATTTTTATTTCTAATTTTCATTTATTTTAGTTTTTCAACTACATTTTAACTTTTATGTAAATTAATGAAATAAACGTAACAACAACAACAACACTAATTTGTCATCTAATAAATAAAAAATATAAATATTTCAAATCATTTAAAATGAATTTAGGCATGACAACATCATTATGTACAGTGTGAACAAATTACCTTTATTTCTGTTTTGCTAAATATTACATTTAACAGTGTCGCTAAATTTGAGCTACACGATTCTAGATAAATTGAGAATCATAATTTTCTTTTGTTGATTCAGACAACTAAACAAAATAACATGTAATTTACTAGAGGTTCTGGCAAAATGTTCATTTTAAAACATTTAATTCAACTAAATGAATCAGGGACCACAATGGAAATAAGTCTTCGGGCTTTATTGCGTTATCCCTGACTACTCTTGTATTTGATTTTAATGTATGAAACAGTTTCCTTTTTAATATTTTTATATTTAAGTGGTCAAATAAAATCAATCAATCAATCATTTTTTCAAAACGGCTGAGTAAATGATTCAAAAACTCACTCATAAACACTTGTTTCATTACTGTATGAATCAGCGTTTTTGAAGGATCTCTTCTTGAATGAATGATTCAATGACAAATACAGTTTTGACAGTCACGTGTCGCCACCTACTGGTGTAACGATGTAGTCGATTTATTCATTATTTAAAGCATCAAGTTACTTTCAAAATGTGATTAACTCTATTTATTTGCTCTGTTTACACACAGGGTTTACATCTGAACTATAAACTTTTATCTCAGTACTTCTGTGATAATTTGAATATTTGTAAGACAGAAATAACGATACAGTGCGGCTGAAAAGAGTGTTTGTGAAGCCGTTTCATGCCTATACATGACAACTGCTCTCTCTGGATCAGATTTTGTCAATGGTTTAATAGACACAAGCATATCGAAAAAAAATTCTGTCCGTAAACAAAAAACGTCAACGTTGTACGTCACACGTATCACACACACACATGACCAGCGCCGGCCAATAGTGAGCCTGCTGCGCTGTTACACTACGCGAACTCACTCGAGGCGCACACAGAAGGACATCAAGAACTGAATAATGTTGTTATTTTTGTTTGTTTTTTGCGCACAAAAAGTATTCTCATCGCTTGATAATCTTAAGGTTGATCCACTGACTATTTTAACAATGTCTTTAATAACTTTTCTGTGCCGGCAAGTTTCGATCCCTTAGAAGCCTATGGAGGAGTGATCCAGCTCTCAGATTTAAATCACAAATATCTTAATTTGTGCGAAAGTCGTACGAGGAACAACATGAGGGCAGAGTTTTCATTTTGGGGTGATATTTTTTTGGCATTCAAAATGTAATCATCAAGGAGAAAAGCAAGCACAATCAAGCATAAGCCAATATATATCCAACATGGATCAACACCACTGAATTAAAGTAGTCTCTAAAATCCGCCAATTAATCAATATGGTAAAACCTCGACATCCATGTAAAGCGCAGCCCTCGTCAAACCCCAAGGACAAATTGGGGTTTGTTTTAATCTTTAATCCCAAGCATGAGCAACAGCCACACCTCTAATAACCAGAGAGCAAAGCATGAGCCCGTCCGAGTCCCACCGGCAGCCAAACATGCGCACTTTGAACCCGTCAGCGCCGACAGAGATAAACTCTGAGATGTGGAAAAAAAGCTAAAACCTGCGGACTTCAGCAAAGCCCGGAGGAGCACTGACCCATGCAGCACATGAGCGTCGCCAGCAGAGCGCCTCTCCTCATCCGCCCCGGCTCAGGTGTTTCCAGCATGTCTACACACACCAGAGTGTGTGTGAGTCGGGACTCTTCCAGCAGAGCGCTGTGCATGTCTACAGAGGCGAGAGTGTGTGTGAGTCCTCCAGTATTCCTTCACAGCGTCTGGAACGAGTCCCGTCAGGTTTTCCAGCGCAGGCTCCGCTTTACGTAAGGACGGCTCCCTGCGGTGAGTTTCCCAAAGCTGAGCCTCTGAGGACACGATGAGCAACACACACACGCTCTACACAGCAATTAACTGGCCTGTTTCTTTAAGGGAATAATGAGCGGTTTGCTCCTTCACAGTGTTTAACCCTGTTTCGTACACGCAGAGTTCAGTTATTTATGGGAATGACTATCAAATTGAATTTCAATGTCAGTGGCGTTTGCATTAAAGGGATCTGTCATCATTTACAAACCTGTCTGACTTTCTTTCGTCTCCATACAATCCAATTCACTTTGTATTTTTTTTGTATATCGCTTTTCACATCATACATCACGGAAGACATTTTCTGCCCAAATGAAATAAATCAATTAAATGATAAAAATTAAATTTCATTACAGAAAACTGGATACACACAGACAACAACAACAACAATGAGAGAAAATGTACCTATGCTTGCGATTCCCAAACTTTGCCGTTTGTATTAACTGTAGTCATATTGCTTATGAATTAATCTATGTGTCGATGTTTACTCTACAAAAAATAATAAGCAGTTATTTGGGGCATTTTACAAGTTTTATTTCTGCAAAACTTTTACCAGTTGTTTGGAGCAGCACACTATCCCACCACTTCAAGTTCTCCACTTTTGAGTCTTTCTTAACACATATTTTTATTATTTATTATATATCTGAAAGATATCCTGAATGAATAACAACATAGACAAACACAACTATAGACAAAGCCACAGTTTGTATTTTTATAATTCTATAATTCATACTTTTTTCTTTAAAAAAAGAATCTGAGGCAGTTTACAGTGTGCAGTCAGTATTTCAGTGCCATCAGTCCATGTGAGACTGGGTGTGTAAAGACATCAGACTACAGGACGTGTGTAAAGTCTGGGACGTGTGTAAAGACTAGGACGTGTGTAAAGACTGGGACGTGTGTAAAGTCTGGGATGTGTGTAAAGTCTGGGATGTGTGTAAAGTCTGGGACGTGTGTAAAGACGGGGACGTGTGTAAAGACTGGGACGTATGTAAAGACTGGGACGCGTGTAAAGACGGGGACGCGAGTAAAGACTGGGACGTGTGTAAAGTCTGGGACGTGTGTAAAGTCTGGGACGTGTGTAAAGTCTGGGACGTGAGTAAAGACTGGGACGTGTGTAAAGTCTGGGACGTGAGTAAAGTCTGGGACGTGTGTAAAGTCTGGGACGTGAGTAAAGTCTGGGACGTGTGTAAAGTCTGGGACGTGAGTAAAGACTGGGACGTGTGTAAAGTCTGGGACGTGTGTAAAGTCTGGGACGTGTGTAAAGACTGGGACGTGTGTAAAGTCTGGGACGTGTGTAAAGTCTGGGACGTGAGTAAAGTCTGGGACGTGAGTAAAGTCTGGGACGTGTGTAAAAACTGGGACGCATGTAAAGACGGGGACGTGTGTAATAACTGGGATGTGTGTAAAGACATCAGACTGGGACGTGTGTAAAGACTGGGACGTGTGTAAAGACATCAGACTGGGACGTGTGTAAAGACTGGGACGTGTGTAAAGTCTGGGACGTGTGTAAAGTCTGGGACGTGAGTAAAGTCTGGGACGTGTGTAAAGACTGGGACGTGTGTAAAGTCTGGGACGTGTGTAAAGTCTGGGACGTGTGTAAAGTCTGGGACGTGTGTAAAGTCTGGGACGTGAGTAAAGACTGGGACGTGTGTAAAGTCTGGGACGTGTGTAAAGTCTGGGACGTGTGTAAAGACTGGGACGTGTGTAAAGTCTGGGACGTGAGTAAAGTCTGGGACGTGAGTAAAGTCTGGGACGTGTGTAAAAACTGGGACGCATGTAAAGACGGGGACGTGTGTAATAACTGGGATGTGTGTAAAGACATCAGACTGGGACGTGTGTAAAGACTGGGACGTGTGTAAAGACATCAGACTGGGACGTGTGTAAAGACTGGGACGTGTGTAAAGTCTGGGACGTGTGTAAAGTCTGGGACGTGAGTAAAGTCTGGGACGTGAGTAAAGTCTGGGACGTGTGTAAAAACTGGGACGCATGTAAAGACGGGGACGTGTGTAATAACTGGGATGTGTGTAAAGACATCAGACTGGGACGTGTGTAAAGACATCAGACTGGGACGTGTGTAAAGACATCAGACTGGGACGTGTGTAAAGACTGGGACGTGTGTAAAGTCTGGGACGTGTGTAAAGTCTGGGACGTGAGTAAAGTCTGGGACGTGTGTAAAGACTGGGACGTGTGTAAAGTCTGGGACGTGTGTAAAGTCTGGGACGTGTGTAAAGTCTGGGACGTGTGTAAAGACTGGGACGTGTGTAAAGTCTGGGACGCATGTAAAGACGGGGACGTGTGTAATAACTGGGATGTGTGTAAAGACATCAGACTGGGACGTGTGTAAAGACTGGGACGTGTGTAAAGACTGGGACGTGTGTAAAGACATCAGACTGGGACGTGTGTAAAGACTGGGGACGTGTGTAAAGACTGGGACGTGTGTAAAGACTGGGGACGTGTGTAAAGACTGGGACGTGTGTAAAGACTGGGACGTGTCCTGATCTCATCGATGAGGAGACGTCTAGACGTAATGCTCTTTAAAACATGGAAGCACTACAGATGAATGACCGCAAGATCATCAGAACAATTGTGTGTATTATTCCAGTGTCATTAAAGTTAACATGAAATGACACTCGCAACGTGTCTAATGTGACATTTAGACTATTGTACATCACAGCCGACAACACTAGGAAAACATAATGACAGTTTCCAAACAGGTTTCCCAAGCAATGCCCCGTCTGCTTAATGATATTACTCATTAAAAAAGTTGAACATAAAATTAACATCAATTTACAAGAAAAAAAAAAGAAAGAAAATCTGTTCAATGTCATGAGGTCCGGCATGTTCAGATCACATGACCAGCCGAACACTTGCTTCATAAGAGTTAATAAATAAATCATCAATGAGAATCAAGCATTAGTAACTGGTTATAATAATCATTGATGAGAAAGTTCTTTTAACACATAAATCATCAACTTTACACAAGAAACGTTACACTTCTTACAGTGTATTCTTATTGTGCTCTTACATGATTCAAATGCATGTTCGTGGGTCTTGCATTTAAATAAACTAGTGGCACACACACACATCTTGAGGCAGAGGCGTTCTTGAAGAACGAGGTAGTGATGTAACCAGCAGGGGAACGGCGCCCCCTTCAGGAGGACAGAGACATGTGCTCTCCAATCACAGCATTCTTCCACACACTGTCCCAATGAGCCAACTCTCCATAAAACTCAGATAAACTTACTGAGACCATATCTAGGCTAAATTGGAGTTAAAGGTCACTCGCACTCATAAATAGCTCATTTTACAGCTCGGCGCTTCATGACTCTTTACAGTTTATTTAATATTTCTCAACTCAGAGTCTGTGCGAAAGTAAACAAGCCCGTGCCTGATGACACGCAATAATCAAGAGTGACTAAAGCGGTTTTATTGCCATACCTCAGATCACTTAGAAACACATTACGCTTCATAAATCACAGAGGCGTATGAGGTGTTCCTGGTGTGTGTGCAGGAGTGCACAGAAAGTGTTGCTGAATAGCTTGTTTGAAGGTTTCTTTTGTATTTTTTAATATATGTATCAGTAAAATGTCTTTCAAAAGCCTTTGTGGTGCAGAAAGGACACGCTTCACTGACGAAGAGATGTGTTTGACATGCCTGACACGCATCCCACATCAAATCAGACGCTTATCGCATGATATCTGCAAAAGCCTTGAGTATTCAAGTTACAATATCCAGTAAAGCTTTTAAACAACAATCTATAGCATCAGCATGTGTGCCTTGAAAAGTGAAGCGATGCAGTAATCATAGAAAAACATCATATTCAGTTGACCGCCACTGACCTTTTCATTCAGAGGAAAAGATTAAGTTGAAAAGCATGTTGTTATATGATGTATAAGTGTGTATATGATGTATCTCCATCTCCACTTACAGCTTAAGCGATTAGTCAACTATCCAGCTAAATCTAAATTCTACATTTTGCATAAAGAAAATGAAAACTATTTAGATGAACATACATTTTTTTAGCAATTAAAGGAGTAGTTCATTTTTAAAAAACTTTTGCTGATAATTTACTCGCCCCCATGTCATCCAAGATGTCCATGTCTTTCTTTCTTCGGTCGAAAAGAAATGAAGGTTTTTGATGAAAACATTCCAGGATTTTCTCCATATAATGGACTTCAATGGGAACCAAACAGTTCAAGGTCCAGAAGACAGTTTCAGTGCAAACTGTTCAAAGGGCTTTAAACGATTCCAGACGATGAATAAGGGTCTTATCAAGCGAAACGATCGCTCATTTAATAAATAAATAACAAAGATTTAAGTTTTATAAGCTCAAATGCTCGCCTTGCTCGGTTCTGTGACGCGAGTTCGTGACTCTCCTGTTCGAACTCGTTTATCAAAATGAACGATTCTTTTTTCGAGTCAATTCGTTCGTTTCGAAAGACCCATAAAGAAAGACATGGACATCTTGGATGACATGGGGGTGAGTAAATTATCAGCAAAGGTTATTTTAAAAGTGAACTACTCCTTTAAGCACTTTTATAGCGTTTAGACATTTTAGTTTTTTTAATTTAATCTTAATTTCCATTCCTTTCAGTAACTGCAATGAAAAAAAATATCTATAAATTATTCTAAAAATAAGATCACAATGCAAAAAAGAGATTTTAGATTTTATTTAGATTTGCTTTTTTTATATTTTCCGGTTTCATTTTATTTTAAAGTTTAATTGTGTTGCATTTTGTTGACATTGTGTCTATATATTTTTTATACATTTTTATTTTAGTTATATATTATATTATATTTAGTTATATTACATCTATTATTGTAGTTTTAGCTATTTTAGTCCAAGTTAAACTAAATGAAAGTAAGAAATATTGCCTTGGCAAGTAGTTGAGATTTTATTTTATTTCAGTTAACATTCATTTTACAGTTTTTCTCAATTATTTACACACAAATTCCGGTACTTGAGACACAATAAGCACAACATGTAACGCATGCACAACCCCTGAACCAGTTCTGCTTTACACTCACATTGCACTTCTAAAGCACACTTTTTTTAAAACACTACACACACTTCTCTGCATTTGGCACAATTTTCATGCAGAAAATCTTGTTTTCACAAGGGGTTTCTGAGGTTTACAGTAATGTGTAACCTGAAGGTTTCCGCCTGGTTAAGCACATGTTCTGTCCTCGGTCAGTGTGTGAGGACTTTGCATGCAGTTCAGCAGTGCCATGTACAGAACAACACACACATCTGCTGTCATCACCTGCTGTCTGGTGTGTGTGTGCCAGTTATTGTGCCAATGTTCATCAGGGCGCCGTGAAATATCTGGAAACCTCATGATCAAAGCTCACAATACACAGGTTTGAGCAAATTCAGTGTCATTACAGATGATCAGGGGTGTGTCACGATATGACTTAACGCAATTGTCAAATAGCAAAAGCTGCGATTGAAGTAAATAAATATATGCACTGTGTCTGTGTTTCAGAGTGAAGCGTGAAATATTATCATCATTTCACAGCCATAATGATATGCAATTAGTTTTGGCCAAATTATTCAGTCCTCCAAACAAGCACAACAAATCTTGATGTGTGTGTGTGTGTGTGTAAATTGCATTTTATCTTGCAATTCTTTCAGAAAAATTGCAATAGTTTTTTTCCCTCTATAATAAGCGTGACCTCTGGACATTCACCAAGTGTTTTCCACTCTTGCACAACACTACTTGCAGGGGCCGTCCGTCTGATCTCAGCGCCCATCGCTCCTCACCCTGGGAGTGGGATATGCTGATCCGGTCCAGTAAACCTCATCCACCCACACCTGAGAACCAGTCAAAGCTCCCACACCAAACCCATGTCAGCAAACCTGTTCCCGTTTGCTCATAATTACTGGTATGTTACACCTTTCCGAGGATCAGAGTCTAAATCTGCTGACGGGCGATTAAACGGAGCAAAGAAGTTAAAGGGTACATATCATGCTTTTAAATCATTCATTTTTACTTATAAATCATACCATTGTGGTCTATATAAAGCATAACTGCAATGCTTGGGTCTGAATTCCTCATTATTATAGCTCCACAAGCCCCTTTTCTGATGAGCGTCTGTGAGCGACCCGTTTCAAAGCGGCCCCTTTAAATAAACAGGAGATGCGTCACACCCCGCCCGCTCTCCAGGTCCATGAGTTCACGGTCAGTTCAACTCCCCACGTTCGGCCATTATTGTAGTTTGATTAGAGATATACGATTATATACGATACCTTCAAAGAACATTTTTATTCACACGTTAATAACATGTAAACAACAGAAGACTTGTCCATCAAGCCTTACATATTCGAGCCAGAGCGAGCGAGTCGATAAAGACGACGACGAACCTGCAGAACAACCTCTTCATCATATGGATATATTGGTATGTGAGTTAACTGTTTTGTGTTATTAGTGAAAGTCGACTATTTCTCTTGTTAAAACAAGCACACCGACAAGATAAATGACTGCGGTCTAATCTTACCACAAACAATCTGTATTGATAATATGATACGTTTAGAAAAGCAGCTAAATGAGCATTGATGAAACTCAAGAACAATAATACTGCAGATGTGTAACGTTACTTCAAAACTAAAACAAAGAAAGACAAAGGTACTGCTGAACCATGACCACCATGTGTTTGAAGAAAGTGAAGTACTTTATTTTTATTAACGATATTTAAAGCTTATCGAAACGCTCTGTTCGTCGTCTCCAAAGATAGAAGGATTTACCTCTCATTCAGACGAAGTCAATCGGCAAACCCTTCTATATAACGTTACTGGCGGAGGTTGTTGAAGTGGGAATCCTTGAAGTGCTTCAGGTCACTAACGTACATCCAACAACCGAACATTTTGACTTTCCCTCTTGTAACTTCTGCATCATTGAGCTCGGACTACAAAATCAGAGCGAGAAATAATAATGGCGGATTGCTGGAAGTGTTGGGCCGGTAGTCCATGTCCTTATTTGTCAGTTCTGCTGCAAATACGGTGACGCACTTGCTCAAAAAACGTCATAGAAAACAGAAAAATCTGAACAGGTTGAAAAATATGACCAAAACAGAATATGAAGATATAAACGAAGCACCTGAAGAGAATAATTTCGTCTTTTCTGTACTTATAAAACACAAATATACAACAAAATGCATTTAAGGGCTAAAAAAGTGGATTTTGCATGATATGCGCCCTTTAAGTGTTTCTCATCTTTTATTGGATTTTTTTAGTTATAATATTCCAAACGAACGCCAGCCTCAGTTTTTGACGGACGTGATAACGTGCGTGAAGGGGGAACTATGGTCATTATAAAATGCATTGTTTATTATATTTAGTTGATTTTGTGGCTTAAATACTGGTATGTTTAGCTAGGCAAAAATGTTACATTCAGCTGTCGCAAATTCATTGACCTTTGAAAATCAAGTTTATTTTTTACCAGGAAAGAAGTGGTTTTGATGCACAGAGGGTTTTTTATTGTATCTTATAACAAAATTTTATTTAAACCCATGAAAATGCAGATCCTGTTGTATATATTAGTGAAAAATCACTTTCTATCATATTGGTCCTTCCAAACTGAGACTGAAATTCACGTCAGAAATTTCCCCACGTTAAAAAATAAATACGGCCTCACGTTGTGTCAATCAGGTGTGCACACTGCCTCAAAAAACATCAGATCGGGTTGGATTTTCTGCGTTTTTCGATTTCCGCATCCGCATCTCAAGCAGTTTGAATGGAGTTTGACAATTCAGAGCCACCGAATCACGAATGCCAGAAAATGCATACGAACATTTCAGACTCCGTGTGCAAGGCCCTTAAAGGAGTAGTTCACTTTAAAAAAAAAAAATTGCTGATAATTTGCTCGCCCCCATGTCATCCAAGATGTCCATGTCTTTCTTTCTTCAGTCGAAAAGAAATTAAGGTTTTTGATGAAAACATTCCAGGATTTTCTCCATATAATGGACTTCAATGGGGACCAAACGGTTCAAGGTCCAAAAGAGAGTTTCAGTGCAAACTGTTCAAAAGGCTTTAAACGACTCCAGACGATGAATAAGGGTCTTATCAAGCGAAACGATCAACCATTTAATAAATAAATAACAAAGTTTAAGTTTTATAAGCTGAAACGCTCGCCTTGCTCTGTTCTGTGATGCGCGTTCGTGACTCTCTCGTTTATCAAAATGAACAAATCTTTCCCCGAGTCATTTGGTTAATTCAACGAAATGAACGAATTGACTCGAACAGGAGAGTCACGAACGCGCATCACAGAACAGAGCAAGGCGACCATTTGAGCTTATAAAACTTAAACTTTGTTATTTATTTATTAAATGGTCGATCGTTTCGCTTGATAAGACCCTTATTCATCGTCTGGAATCGTTTAAAGCCCTTTGAACAGTTTGCACTGAAACTGTCTTCTGGACCTTGAACTGTTTGGTTCCCATTGAAGTCCATTATATGGAGAAAATCCTGGAATGTTTTCATCAAAAACCTTCATTTCTTTTCGACCGAAGAAAGAAAGACATGGACATCTTGGATGACATGGGGGCGAGTAAATTATCAGCAAAAGTTATTTTTTTTTAAAGTGAACTACTCCTTTAACACTGCAATTCACTATACATAGCTTAAAGGTGAGCAATTGATTTTCCTTTTAAGATTCACTTTTAAGCAAAACACATGTCTCATAAACGTCTGCACTGCATGATGATAAATGCACTTTAGCAAATGCTGGAATTACAACACACTTTAAAAATCTTTGTTTACTGAGCAACTGCTAAACAAGTGATAGATCTGCGGACATCATCCATATGTCTGGCAATCGCGGCTGCGTTGTTGCGAATGCCTCGCGAAATGAAGCACATCTGCTTTTCAATGGAATGAAATTGACCATGCCACGAGATTTAAAAACGTTAGAGATAAACACACAAGGCCATGCGAGTCGAGATAACCAGCCATTGACGTTCTCCTCATTCCACAGCAGTGAGACGGCCAGGTCAGTGTGTGAAACACATCATCACAGCCTAAAGAACTCAAACTACATGTAGTAACCCATGATCCCGCATCAGCACGCCATTAGAAGAGCTGCATCTTTATCAGGTTAACCGTCTCCAGCGGAGAGATGCATTAGCTGCAGGATGTTCTCCGGGGTCACATGACTGTGATGTGTATTGATCACCGCCTCAGCCATTAGGACTCTCTCTCTGTCTGATGAGGTGAAGGAACTACTGTGCGTTACTGTCACAGGTATAAAAGAGCACGATTAATTACTATTTTTATTCTGTATGGAATATTGCAGTGTTTATTATAAATGGTTAATCTGTGCAAATCTTGCATCAGAATCACTTCCTCTTGCAGCATCGTCTGTGGTGACGAAGGCGGGGCTATAACCTGTCACTCACATGAGATCCACCAATGGCAGACCACAACCCATTCAATCAAAATCAAGCCCCGCCCACATTCACTCTTGTTCCGCAGAGAAGAAAAGAGCTAAAATAAATCCTCATTTGATCAAACTATTCACTGCTAAACGAGTCTCCATACTGAAGGAGAGGCTTTTAGAAATCTTTCTGTATCTGCTTGTTCGGGATTAAGGGGGTTTATGAGAATCATGCTGAGTCACTGCTCACCAGTCCTCTTCCTATGCAATTATGCAAAAACAATGGCATACTAGCCAATGACTATAAGCATGATAGCATATGCTGTATCTACTACAGACTGTGCATTATATTTGAATTGTATCTATGGAAAGAATACCCAGATTTCCCAAAATGTGCAACTAGATCACACTGGTTGAGATACTGTATCCCACAATGCAACATGCTCAACTTGACCTTTCATTTCCAATGTGGCAAATAAACTGATCAGCAAGAGTTCAGATATTTATACAGAAAATTGCATTTAATAAAGAGCAAAATGACAGTTTATGATAACGGGCTCACTAAATTTAATGTGTACGTAATGAGTTAGTTCATAATACATTTATTTAATTTATACACTTAGAATGTTAAAAAATATATTGTGTGTAAATTAAAATGAACCTAAATTAATAAATGTGTTAAAAGTAGAGTTAATTGTTATTTAATTTTAGCTATTGCATTAAGTATAATAACCCAATATTACATGTACATTATTACATTATAATATTGCATTAAAAACAGTCACCCTTTGGCATACAAATTATAAAACGTGTAGCATGGTTATTATTGCTTATTAAAACTATTAAAACAGTTCCGTTAATTTGAATAAATCTGAAATGAAATAAAATGAAAAAATTAGTTTAAAATGTAAATGTTGCCTTAACCTAAAATTTGAAGTTGAATCACTAAAATTAAATAAAATAAATGTTAACTGGAAATATATAAAAACTAAAATAACAATATAAATTAAACCTAAAAATAGGAATAATAATACAATTACAAAAGCACATAAAGAAATTCCTAAAAAAAATTAAACTAAATTTAACATTAAAAAATCTATAATAAAACTAAAAAATTCAATTGTAGAGGGGAAAGTGTTTTGCATGACAACAACAGGTTTTCCCTTTTGCCCCATTGTATCGTGGGAAATGTACATTATTTGAAATATATCAATGATCATTTTAATCTTAAAGCGTATCTCATGTCCGTCCTCCGGCTGATCCTGCAGCACTGGGTGTGTTCCCGCATCCCAGTCCCGAGGGGCGGAGCTTGCGGATCACATGACCTCACTCAGACAGAGCTGAGCTGTGTGGAGCAGGGAGCGGCTCGCATGCTGAGACACACACACACACACACACACACACACACACACTCCAGGGAGCGTTATCATCCCAATCACTGCTCAACCACTCTCTGTCCTGCTGCAACTGGTCCCATTTATAATCTGGGATAGTCATCATCAGGAAGCCGGTTTTGATCAATAGCCAATGCATTCTTCAGACCAGACGTTTGCTCTCTAAGACGTAGTTTTTGTTTTAAGTGTTGGTGAGTGACGAAACAGACGAAACATGTTACAAAATAACATTTAAATGAGGTTCATTCATAACAACAACTTCCGATGTTTGAATGACTTTTGTTCTTGTATTGTTTGTTTTTCGGTGGCCGCTTGCTTTAGCTTTTGTAAAGTCTGCTGTTGTGCCGGGAACAGCATCTGCAGACCCGCCGATGACATCATCACCCGCGCACAGCTGCCGCCTGCTCCCCCGGGAAATGACATCAGACTTGGGAAACGCTGGGAGAATCAGGAAACGGAGACGCTCTCTTTCTTTATTTTACCTCCCTACATTTACAATTATCCTAATAATTAGAATTAATATAGATATTTTAATTAAATATTTAATATGAATAACATTTTCCTTTTTTTCTACAAAACACCACACTGTTCCTAAAACACATTATCAGCTCCAGTAAACACAATGAAGACCGCATCTGATTCCTGGATTAGCGTTTTATCAGTGCACCAGTTTATAAGGGGTACAATGGAGGCACTTTAATCAACTGATGCTTATAATTAATAATAAATCGATGCATAAATCGATTATTAAGATATCAGCACTTTTGCTGTTTCTAATGAGGCCTTGAAAATATAAATGTGTTTCTTTTAATGCTGAATGCAGCTGATTTGATCCGCCTGTTCAGTTTCTGTCTGAGTTTAGTATGACTTTAAACGAGTCACCGGTCAGTTTTGAAAGAGCCACAGCATGGCGTACTTATAGCTGCGTCTGCATCTTAATCTCAGATCAGAGAAAGTGTAGGCCGGATGAATGATGTAAATGATGTCCGTGTCCTCATCATGCGCTCGTGTCTCCTCAGCGGTTGCATAACTCCTCTCCTGACAGAAACACAGACCAATCCCCCTCTTCATGGACGACAGAGACGTGTGTGTGTGTGTGTGTGTGTGTGTGTGGGACTCGCTGTGGGCATGTTAGTGTTAAATTCTGTAAACGCCCCGTAAAGATCATTCCAGGACACCCCATTATTCTGTTCACACACACCAGAAGCACACACACACACACACACACAGCTCGTTACCACTCACAGCTATTACAGAAACCAGGATTATCTGACCTAGATGGAGGGATACACTTCAGCACTGTGACCCAATGGATGGATGGATGGGTGTAAAGATGGGTGGATGGATGGATGGATGGATGGATGGATGAATAGATGGATGTAAAGATGGATGGATGGATGGAAGGAGGGATGGATGGATGGATGGATGAATAGATGGATGTAAAGATGGATGGATGGATGGAAGGAGGGATGGATGGATGGATGAATAGATGGATGGATGGAGGGATGGAAAGATGGATGGATGGATGAATTGATGGATGAATGAATATATGGATTGATGTAAAGATGGATAGATGGAAGGAGGGATGGATGATGGATGGATGGATAAATAGATGGATGGATGAATAAATGGATGGAAGGAGGGATGAATAGATGGATGGATGAATATATGGATGATGTAAAGATTGATGTAAAGATGGATGGGTGTAAAGATGGATGGATGGATGGATGGATGGAAGGAGGGATGGATGGATGAATAGATGGATGTAAAGATGGATGGATGGATGGATGGAAGGAGGGGTGGATGGATAAATAGATGGATGGATGAATAGATGGATGGATGGATGGATGGATGGAAAGATGGATGAATGAATATATGGATTGATGTAAAGATGGATAGATGGAAGGAGGGATGGATGATGGATGGATGGATAAATGGATGGATGGATGGATGGATGAATTGATGGATGGATGAATATATGGATGGATGTAAAGATGGGTGGATGGATGGAAGGAGGGGTGGATGGAAAGATGGATGGATGGATGGATGGATGGAAAGATGGATGGATGGATGGATGGAAAGATAGATGGATGGATGGATGGATGGATGGATGGATGGAGGGATGGATGGATGGATGGATGAATATATGGATGGATGTAAAGATTGATGTAAAGATGGATGGATGGAAGGAGGGATGGATGGATGGATGGATGGACGGATGGATGGAAAGATGGATGGAGGGATGGGTGTAAAGATGGATGGATGGATGGATGGATGGATGGATGTAAAGATTGATGGATGGATGGATGGATGTAAAGATGGATGGATGGATGGATGGATATATGGATGGATGTAAAGATTGATGTAAAGATGGATGGATGGAAGGAGGGAGGGATGGATGATGGATGGATGGATGGATAAATAGATGGATGGATGAATAAATGTATGGATGGATGGAAGGAGGGATAAATAGATAGATGGATAGATAGATGGATGGATAGATGGATGGATGGATGGATGGATAGAGCGAGTGATGATGTGGTGAGCAGGGGCTGATGGGAGGAGGATGAACACAAAGACAGGCTTCATGCCTTGTGGTCATGTGATTAATCCAGTGTAAAATCCCAATAAGAGTGGCAATGCCTCCACTGTCAGAGGAATGAGGGGAATGTTCTGTCACTCTTCTTGTCCTCTATCTGAATGATGTAATGATGTTGAAGAGGATTATGGAGTTCTGCTTTTCCCCATGTTTATCTCTCTTCAGTGTTGATTTATTTCATCACCTTTGCTAATTGATAATGACACTAAGCCATATTCCTATTTTAGTTTATTCCTATTAATCCTGCAGCCTTACACATATACTGCAATCTCATAATATCTGCCAGTCGGTAAAATGATGTCAAGGAGGAGATTGTGGCTGTGATGATTTTATAGCCGTGTGTTCAGAAAACACACACGTCACGTGCACTGCATTAGACGTGAACACATGAATATACGCTTTATCAGCATTTCCTCATTTTATTTGAGAAAAAAAAAGTCAAAAACACTCTCTAACTTGAAGAAATGATGACAGATATATAATATTACTATACAATAGAATGTCCTTAATAATAATGTAATTAGGGTGTGCAGAAACAGACTGAAGTTCACTGTTAATTATTAATAATCCACACAACAGTAACACACACAGGGCAGAGGAGAAACATCGTAACGCAAACATGACCGGACAACAAGAGGAGGAACTTAAATACTGACACAAATAAAGATAATTAATGAAACACACCTGAAACAAACAAACTAATCGCGGTTACCATGGTAACAAAGGAGTGGCGGGAAAATCAAACAAAGGAAGACATGTGACTTATGAAAACTGAACATGACTGTAACAAATAACAACAAATATAATATAATTTATCTAAACATTAAGGATTACGAGTTTTTGTCCATAAAGCCCAGAGCTGCGCTTCGCTCTGAAACACGCAGCGCATGCATTTATTTCATTAAATCACAGCTTTTGCAATTTGATACTGACACAAAGTCATATTTCTATTACATACTATAATCTCGCAATATTTGCTAATCCGTGATGCGTCAAGAAAGAGACGTTGCATTGATTTGAGAGATATAATATTGTGCTCTTTATACTGCATATTCAGAACAATAGTGTAAAGTTATCCAGACATAGACACTGCCTTTGTGCACACATGCCTTTTTATCCAAAGAAATAGAAACCAGTCAATAAATGAAATAGCCAGAAGAAACAAATGTCCAAAACACTCATCTACACACAGCTGATCCCCATTAACATCACCGAAGGCCATGTGGACTCTTAGAGACTGTCTGATAAACAACAACACAGTGCGGATCTGTTTTAGAAAACCTTTAGAAAGTCTATTGGTAACACTTTACAATAAGGTTCATTAGTTAACATTAGTAAATGCATTAACTAACATGAACTAACGGTGAGCAATGCATTAGTTACAGTGTTTATTAATCTTTGTTAAAGTTAGTTAATACAAAATACAGCTGTTCATTGTGCATTCATGTTAGTTTACAGTCCATTAACTAGTGTTAACCTTTGATTTTAATAACGTATTAGTAAATGTTGGAATTAATATTAACTAAGATTAATAAAGGCTGAAGAAGTATTGTTCACATATTGTACATGTTAACTAATGAACCTTATTGTAAAGTGTTACCGTGTTATTAGTGGTGTTTCCTAAGGCAAGCGGCACATTATTATTGCTCATATTCAATATTAGAGAACAGACCCCTTACCCTGTATATTGAACTTGACATGTAGTGTGACTTTAATATTGCTACTGCTCAGATATCAAGGCATAAAAATCGACTGCATCATTAGCCCCAGGTGTTATTTAATCAGCCTTATTTAAAGTGGGACAATATTGTGATTGTGATTTTATTGAATTGTATAGCTTGTTTGCACTTTTCTAAGCCATTGAAGTTGAACTTTTGCCTGCAGACGGGAAAAAAGCCCACAGATTCACCATGAATGAGCGACCCAAATTCAACAGCGCAGGGTACAATAGAGACGGGGAGGTGGGCTCTTCTGAGCCAGTAAGCAACCAGCCTGAACACCCTAGCAACCGCATAGCAATGCCTTAGCAACCACACAGAACAAATGACTTTTGAACAGGCAAACTCCACTGACACTTCCTTCAGAGCGGGAAAAGCGCAGTTAGTGATTCACTGCAACATTACCCATATATAATATATAATATATATTAGGGCTGTGCAAAAATTAATTGCGATTAATCGCATCCAAAATAAAAGTCTGTGTTTACATAATATATTTGTGTGTGCTGTATATGATTATTTTGTATATATAAATTCCTTATGCATGCATGTATATATTTAAGAATTATTTGCACTTAAATTCTGTATATAAATATATATATATAGTATATATACATAATCTATATTTTATAAATATAAATATTTTAAATATGAATAACACATTTTCTTCAATATATTCATGCATGTGTGTGTATTTATATATACAAAATAATTATACACAGCACACACAAATATATTATGTAAACACAGACTTTTATTTTGGATGCGATTAATCGCAATTAATTTTTGCACAGCCCTAATATATATAATATAACAACGCCTGCTGTATCATATTCATAATAATCAACGTGATCAACATCAACCTGCTGCTACTACACACCTTCTGTAATCTAATTGATAGTTATTAGCAAGTAAAAGATTGATTTACAGTATAAGTGATGCGAATTTCGTATTAATATCAGCTTTTGCACAAAATTGAATTGAAATTTTTACTTCTTTGAGTATGAGCTCCATATTCTTATTATATCGTATTACATAGGCCTAATAAATGGGCCTGAGCTATCAAATATGAAACTCACCTCAACATAAAACACACATGCAAACCTTTTTTTTTTCAGAGATCAAATAAATAATTTGATTTTTATTCATATGTCAGGGATAAAAACTTCTAATATTCTAATAAAATCTTCAAGGTAATACACGCTAAAAATACATCATGGTTTCCAGAGCATAAATACAAATCTGAAACCTTTCTGAATCTGAGATAGTGTATTAGAAACACACACACACACACACATTGAAACGCTCCTAGACCATGTTTGACTGTGTCATTCAGTGGTGGACGGTGGGTCATGTGACAGGTCATGTGACAGTGGACCCTTTGGCATTTGCTGTGCCAGTGTTTCAGTCTCTGTGAGCCGGTGCCTCATCACAGGTGTGGTATTACACATTCCCGGCTGGACAGCTATTTATAAGCGTTACTTCAAGAGTTTACACTCGCTATGCGGAAAGAAACACTTTCCTCAGAAATAACACAACCATGACTATGAGGCAGCGGATATGAAGAGGGATTTAGAGGGTCATGGCATGAATTTAAATTTTACATTTTAATATGTTTTACTTATAATGTTAATAAAGTGTTTTGCACACATAAAAAAAACATATATGATTGTTTTTTAAAAACGTGATTTACAGAGAAAGCATTATGAAATCGTTTGCGTCTGGTTTGTGATAAAGCTGCTGTCAGATCCTATCCTATACGTTCAGACCGCAAGCAAAAGTGGCTCAAATCCTACGGTTTGCTCATTTGCGACTTTTTTTATTTATTTTTTTTTATTTTTTTTATGAAAGTGCGAACACAAACTATGCAAACACAGAAATCGATAAGTATAAATTTTAATTTTATAATTTTATGACAAATGCTAGCCTTGCTCTATTCTGTGAGGCGTGTTTGTAACGTCACGTAATACGTAATTACGTTCAAAAGGTCACGGGCGACGTAGCCGGAAGTACAGAGTCAGTGTTTACAAGTTGAACGCATAGGTTGAACGAGCAAACTAACTCAAACGCCGTTTACAAAAAAAGGAATTAAAAGGTAAAACAACGATGTCGGACGATTTTGATTCTGTACTTCCGGCTACGTCGCCCGTGACGTTTTGAACGTAATTACGTATCACGTGACGTTACAAACGCGCCTCATAGAATAGAGCAAGGCTAGCATTTGTCCTTAGAAAAGTAACATTTTTGGAATAAGTTTTGAAATAACCGATCGTTTCGCATGATAAGACCCTTATTCATCGTCTGGTGTCGTTTAAAGACATTTGAACAGTTTGCACTGAAACTGTCTTTTGGACCTTGAACCGTTTGGTTCCCATTGAAGTCCATTATATGAAGAAAAATCCTGGAATGTTTTCATCAAAAACCTTCATTTCTTTTCGACTGAAGAAAGAAAGACATGGACATCTTGGATGACATGGGGGCGAGTAAATTATCAGCAAAAGTTTTTTCAAAAGTGAACTACTCCTTTAAGTATCAGATTCCAGAATGAAAAAATAAACTTTAAAGCAGAGATTTTATTCTTCCAACTAGGGCTGGGCGGTATATCGAGTTTGTACGATGTATCGTTATATTTTTTGAAACGATATGGAATGAGGCAATACCGTTTATCGATACAGTAGTTTGATATGAGCACATCTGAAAAATAGCGGAGTTTGCAGTGTGAGCTGCTGCAGTGAAAGTAGCTAGGCTACGTAGTACAATTTGTCCTAAACATGACACAAGCTTATATTAATTGCGTCAAAATCACTTTGATATAGTTAGCAAGTTTAAGGCAGCTTGCCGCCCTGTCAAATGCTCTGACAGACACTGTTGCTGACTGACAAGATATACTTGCGCTGTTTAATGCGTTTGAGATGTGGTGCTTTCCTCAGTGCTTAACTTACATTTCACAGGTATATTCTCCATCTGTAAATGTTAGAAAGTAAATCAAATATGTCCATTTCACAACAAATATGTCCATGTCAGAAGAGGACGAGTTTCTGCAAGTGAATCTCCGCTAAAATTCATGCTTCCTTGAACGAGCGCCGGCGCGCGCATGTGCGTGAATAGTACTACGTAGTACGCAATAATTCTGACTAAAATAAACATATTGCTAAAATATTTGTTGTTGGAGAAAATAAATGTGCCATATGTGGAATTTTAAATCTAAAAGTATATATTTTTAATGAAAGTGAAAGTAATTATAATGGGGTAATCAAATGCAGGCTAATATAATAGTTTGTGCTTTTGTTTTTATTTTCATTTTTAGTTTAGCCTTTAGTCAATATAAAAACAAAAGCTTTTTGCACATAATATATTGCATAGCCTATATTATTATATAGTTTCCATATCCTATAATATATTGTTTCCATATCCTTCAATATCAACATTGTTATATCATTGGGCCGAATGTGAAATATATATATATATATATATATATATATATATATATATATATATATTTTAAATATAAAGATTTTCTTTATCTAAATAGAAAACGTAGAAAGTACCGAGATATATATCGTATATCGCCATTTGACCAAAAAATATCGAGATATGATTTTTTGGCCATATCGCCCAGCCCTACTTCCAACAACAAAGACTCTGGGATATCAAACATAGCAGCCAGAAATAGATCGATGCAAAAACTCCCCCAGATGAAGGCACTCTCATAGACGGGACACTGGATTTTGACGTGCCTTGATGTCTTTTTTAGGTTTTTGGACACTGTTGTGTCTCAGAGAGGCATTTAACACATCATTTCACACCAAGACACCCTCGAACACCACAAAACTCACTACAGCGAGTCTAAAACCTGAGAAAGATGTGCATGAAAGTAGCAAAATATGTGACAACAGATGAATTAAATCCATCTGACCCGGTTAAACGCAACGTGCCTGAGCGTATGAACTAAATATATCACGGCCCTTTATTTTACTACAGCTAATAAGTACAAACACTACTGGCTCTTTTATGCAAATTAGCTCTCTGGAAATCCCGATTTTCTGCAATACTCTAATCCTCATAGTACTGTGCTTTACACAGACAAAACAACATGCAATCACCAGAAAGGGCTAATATTTCAAATCCCCAGGTTGCTTTTCTCCTCTGCCGTTCACACACATAACAACTCGGTCTCATAAATCACAAAAGCAGTCGAACGGATGTAAAACGTGTTGGTTCTGTGTAGTATGCATGAAAAGAGCTTCTCATCTGAGGAGAGACGCACCCACTCCTAAGCACACCTTGAGCTTTCTTAATAAGACAAAGGCTTATGCAATTTATGACGGAGACCTGTTCGTACGTCTCCAGGCCTGAGCGATGGTAATGTGCATGAGCTGAAGAAGGATGTCCCAGTCTCGAATGTACAGGCCTATTTAAACGTGCGTACAACATTAAGACATTTTGAAAGGAAGCGATTTAATCTCATCTTGGATGAAACGCCTCTGATTTACAAGAACGCCACTCCAAGAAAACCCAATTATCCAGGTATTGTACCACACATATTCAGTGCTACTTATCTCGAAACCAAAAACCAACTCAATTCCATACAGTAACAAGACACGAACTGTCAAATCTACCAAAAGCCAGTCTCTCTTGCTCAAATCCAAAGTAAATGTCAGTGAACATGAACATGTCAGTGCATCAGAAGGACAAGTGCTGACTCAACATGACTCAAAATGCTTAGTCATGTTCTCAATACAACAGTGAACTATGGAGAAAGTTTTGATGTAAACTATGGAGAAAGTTTTGATGACAATTGTAGGTTACACACCTTAGTGTGTGTGGGAGTTTACTGTTTGTACTGTAATTTGTTGACAGACCGTGTCACTGAAATACAGAAAGGAAAAGACAGCTCTGCATAACACGAAGAAACAAACGTAGAAAATGTGAACATAGGGCAATCTCCTTAAAGGAGTAGTTCACTTAAAAAAAAAAAAAAAACTTTTGCTGGAAATTTACTCGCCCCCACGTCGTCCAAGATGTCCATGTCTTTCTTTCTTCAGTCGAAAAGAAATGAAGGTTTTTGATGAAAACATTCCAGGATTTTCTCCATATAATGGACTTCAATGGGGACCAAACGGTTCAAGGTCCAAAAGACAGTTTCAGTGCAAACTGTTCAAAGGGCTTTAAACGACTCCAGACGATGAATAAGGGTCTTATCAAGCGAAACGATCGCTCATTTAATAAATAAATAAATAACAAAGTTTAAGTTTTATAAGCTGAAACGCTCGCCTTGCTCTGTTCTGTGATGCGCGTTCGTGACTCTCTCGTTTATCAAAATGAACAAATCTTTCCCCGAGTCATTTGGTTAATTCAACGAAATGAACGAATTGACTCGAACAGGAGAGTCACGAACGCGCATCACAGAACAGAGCAAGGCGACCATTTGAGCTTATAAAACTTAAACTTTGTTATTTATTTATTAAATGAGCGATCGTTTCGCTTGATAAGACCCTTATTCATCGTCTGGAGTCGTTTAAAGCCTTTTGAACAGTTTGCACTGAAACTCTCTTTTGGACCTTGAACCGTTTGGTCCCCATTGAAGTCCATTATATGGAGAAAATCCTGGAATGTTTTCATCAAAAACCTTAATTTTTTTTCGACTGGAGAAAGAAAGACATGGACATCTTGGACGACATGAGGGCGAGTAAATCATTTTTTTAAAAGTGAACTACTCCTTTAAGGAAACCTGTTCATGCATATTATGACAACTTGTTCAACCATTTAGCATATAGATTTCTGTGATGAACTAATGTTGTGGGCGTGAGGCTATTCAACAGAGACTCATTATGATCAATAAGACATGAGCAGCAGATCATGTAGGAACAGCAGAGAACTGACATAATCATTTGCAAATCTGCAAAACTGCTTTTGTGATGTGTACGAATCACACGATGATGTGAAGATTGAACAGGTTGTTTTGAGAATTTCAGGTCTGATCTGAGAAATGCACCAAAGCGACTGAGAAAATGTACACAAGAAATAAATCATCACTGCAACAATGAAAACACTGTGAGAATAAATAGAGATGCACCGATATAATCGATGTGGTCTGATGATCAGGGCTGATTATCTCCGCCAATCAGAAGCGAGGCAAACGAGACCGCAACTCATACTGTGTGTGAAGAAAATATCTCTCTTGTGTTGAATTTAGGGCAAGTTAACGTGACAATAACGCATTAAGAGTTCAAAAATAGCTTCATAAAAGCAGGGTTTCAGTTCAGGGTTGTCGGTCCGTGTTTTTCCCTTCATCAAACATGACTTTGAACGCCTCACATCCAATAATCACAGGAGCTTTGTGTGCGTTACTTGTGATAAGAAACAAAGCCTCCTCTTTCATATTCGGTCCATTTTATCTTGAAATTCAAACAATAAAAGGCGTTTTGTTCTCTTAAATGTGACGCGAGATCGCAGTATACTTAAGTTTGACAAGATACAGGCCAATAGATCCTTATGGACCACACCCATACACATTTCGGACCATATTTGCTAAAAGATTAAATTAATCTAAACTTCATTTGATAAAATTTTGCCAGGAGCATCTTAAAGGGATAGTTCACTTTGAAATTGATTTTTGGTATGCCTTTTCTTCCACTTTATTACAAGTTATAGCATGAAACAAATGCATGAGCATCAGAAAGTGTGTTGAAATATACAGTACAACTTACTGTCTCATGTAATCTCTCAATCTGTGTTTTAACCGCAGAAAGACGCCAATAAAACAGCTTGTGAACAATGTTGCGTTTCCCTCAGGAAAGTTCTCCAGTGTTCATTAGTTATCTGGAAAACCCCAGAGACGAGTCTTTTTACTCAGAATCACACATGTACGTTTCAATAAATTATGTTAAACTAATTCTGAAAATAAACAGCAGTTGAGTGTAATAGTTTGGGCTTTGTTGTTTATAATAATAAAATCTTTCCTGTGTAGTTTACAGCATTAGTTGTGAGAGCTTTTTTTCAGATCATTTTTGCCAAATATCATATATATACACATATATTGCTAGATGTAGTTACCCTCTCCACACACTCTTAGAAGAAAAGGTTCTATATAGAACCTTAAAAGGTTCTATCAGCGCTACATATATGGAACCCCTAAAAGGTTCTATACACTCTTAAAAAAAGGGTTCCTCTGGGTAGAACCCTTGGCCAATAGAACCTTTTACCAAAAAAAAAATGATTCTATATAGAACCATTTTGGAGTTCCATATATGAAGCGGGGGATGGAACCATTTCTGGTTCTAAATAGAACCATTTCTTCTAACATATGAAGTGTACATTGACTGTAGATCACATTATGCTTGACAGCTTCGCCAACACTGACCCGTCCTGCCCACGTCGAGCTGCACAACACACACACACACACACACACACACGAGTGTTCACAGTACGGCTAAAGAGAGACATTTAGCGCGCAAGAAAGGGCCAGACAGTGCATGTGAACATCTTTTGTTCTGAGAACAGCTCCATCAGTGTTCCCGCACAACTCCACGACGTCACGTCCAGGAATGTTTCCATTAAACATCAATTTTATCATTGTCAGTGTTTCCCACTCTCTGGAGAACTCAGACTGCATGAACAGATCCTGACCAGCGGACTCAAGGGGAAACTCAGCATTGCTGAATGAGATTCATATTCACATTTTATGCACTTCATTAAAAAATGAAGCTGTGATGAACTCACTTCACGTTTTTTCAAATATGGGATTTTCTGGTGATGATTTTAGAGGAAGGGCATCACAGTTTCCAGTGTGTCTGAAGCCTCGCTCACGTGGTTTAGAAGTCATTGTTACTGGAAGAAGAGCTAAAACTGGATTCAACGTGAGGAAAATCGTGTCATTAATGCCTTAACTAAGAATAAAGCACAATGTCTAATGTGCTTTTCTTCAATGTACTGCATTTATTATCGTTTTTGCGACTGGTTTGTCATTAAAATCACAACTGACATCGCCAAGAAAGAGTTACAGTAAACAAGTGAGGCTATTATGTGTTTAATCTTCCTTAAAGCAAAAAGATTTGTTTATGAAAGATTTCTTTCAGGAAACACCACAACCTCATTGCAGCTATAGCATAAACTAAAGCACATGATACACCAGTATTCGATATTCACACAATAAATCATTGTGTTGATCATAGTTTTAAACGTCCGTAGAAAATGTTATTATGATTCATCTCTCAATTTCCACAGAGAAGGGTTAAAACGTTTTACTAATAGGCACATTTTGCATTATTGAATGAAATGATTGTATTTTCAAATACATGCCATCAAAAGCAATATATAGATATGAAGAGTTCAGATGCAAAAGCCTCTAAATGCCATTTGAAATTTTCTTCTTTAATGATGATTTTTATCAAACTTGTATATTTAAGTTCAGTGATTTCACTTAAATGGCAATGATAATTACCTATTAATTGTTATTTAAGTGAAATTACTGAACTTAAATATACAAGTTTGATCAAAATCATCATTAAAGAAGAAAATTTCAAATAGCATTTAGAGGCTTTTGCATCTGAACTCTTCATATATTCATTTGTTATCCCTCAATATGGTCTGCCTCTGCTTCCCCAGCACTAGTCGACAGCCAGGCTTGTTAACGGCGACCAATAAACTAGCTCTGATAACCTCTGACCTCTAGTCACACACTCCTGACACACAAAAAAAGAGGACTTTTAACATCGCTGATTTGTGATTCCAGAAAATCAGGAATTTTTGGGTGTTTTCAACACTGTTCGTGTCTGTCAACCAACACAAAAACAGCTCAAATACAGAAAAACTAAAGATAAAGAAGACAAATAATAAAGATAAAAATGTATTTGTCAAGAATATTGCCTGCAGAAAGCAAAACTCCCAGAATCAATGACCCTTAATCATATGACTGCAGCAGCCTCACACACACACACACACAGCTGACTGTGAGCTTATGTCCTCAACAGCTGATAGACTCTCTTCTGCTACAAATCACCAGAAACAGACACTCAATAATCATCATATTCCTGATGTGTGTGTGTTAGCTCGACCTAAACACACGACTAATGATCATAAGGCCATTGTAAATGCATGAAGCATTCAGAGACACAACACACCGATCAATAATCACAATTTCACAATGGGCTTAAATTACAAACATCAGGAGCAATTTACTATTTAGGTTTCATTTATTACCATGAACTAACAATTATAATACTTCTAATACATTTATTAATCTAAATTTCAGCATTTACTAATACATGATTTAAATAAAAATATGTTAATGTTATTTAATGATCAATAGTGTAACAAATGCATTGCTCATTGTAGGTAAATATTTAACTTGTAGTGTTACCCAAAAATCTATAATACATAAACAGAGTGATATCTGTAACTAATATATATTTGTAATAAAATTTCTGCCAAACAGAAATGCTTTGTGTTATATACATTATACAAAGTAACCGGTTTCTGAATTTGCACTTAGGGAAGAAAAATAAGGACAAATGTAGGCTATTTGAAACAAAATAAGCATGCTGACTTGCACTAATTGAACATTTTCAATGTTTAATATTCTGCCAAATTTGGATTTATGTCGAATATTATATATTTTCAATATATACTGAATATTTTAGAAGTGTAGGATTGATGATTTTTTTTATTAATGAAAATGAGTGAAAATGAACGCCTGAAAATTATTTATTATTTTTTATTTATTATTATTATTATTATTTATTTATTTAGTGCAATTCAACATGCTTTGTAAACAACGACCCTCACATGTACCGCTGGCGTTCTGACACCGTTAACTCTCGCGCTGCCCATCGGGAACGACAGGGTTATTAGGCAAAATCCCCCCCGTTTCTTTCACAAACTGAACTGATTCTTTACCTTTATACTTCTCGAGCACATCCTCGTACGCCTGGAGATACTCCAACTCGTCGGCGAGCATGTACGGAGCCGGTCCGTAACGGGCCATTACCGGAGCGGTCGAGACTGGTCATTTACCGAACTGAAGCCCTGCCCGAGTGACCGAGCGAGGGAGCGATCAGCGCGGTGACCGGCGACGCCCCTGCCGCCCGCCTACATCCACAACCCGGCCAATGAACGGGCTTCCTCCCTTCAGCCGGTCTCTCCGCGTGCGCCCGGTACGAGGACGAGCTGTGTGTTATATCAGTCACTGTCGTTTACTGTGTGTGTATCATCACTCCCAGAAATAACAAAAATCTGTATGATATGAGATTTTGCAGGCTAATTTTTTTTACAAATTATAGCTATTCTTTTTGACACTGTGCAACGTGCTGTTCAGCATTCATCCGGAATGCTATATATATATCAAATATGCGATATATGCACTTGATAATGTGTCATCATCATGCTCATGCACAGTCATCCTCTATTTTCGACGCGCGCTCCTGTTCACTGGCTGCCATGTGTCTGTGCGCGTGCACGTGCTCTCCAAGGTCCTAGAACCAGAAGATTCATGATTCCTGTCCTCGGCTTCACACAGGGAACATGATGAGCCTCAAATACTGTCTTTACCACATCTCTTCCAGCAGAAGCAGAGCAATCCGAACTCCCATAACACTTCAGCCCATGCAGCTCTCTTTCTAATCTCACAATGCATGTTATTTTATCTGTCTATTTATTATTTCTCATAGAAATACCAAATGATGAACTGCAGACTGTTTGTATAGGCTACGTTTTTAGATAGATAGATAGATAGATAGATAGATAGATAGATAGATAGATAGATAGATAGATAGATAGATAGATAGATAGATAGATAGGACAGACAGTTAGACGGATGGATGGATGGATGGATGGATGGATGGATGGATGGATGGATGGATAGAACAGACGGACAGACGGATAGAAGGATAGATGGATAGATGGATAGATAGATAGATAGATAGATAGATAGATAGATAGATAGATAGATAGATAGATAGATAGATAGGACAGACGGTTAGACGGATAGATAGATAGATAGATAGATAGATAGATAGATAGATAGATAGATAGATAGATAGATAGATAGATAGATAGATAGATAGATAGATAGATAGATAGGACAGACGGTTAGACGGACGGACAGACAGACAGACAGACAGATAGATAGATAGATAGATAGATAGATAGATAGATAGATAGATAGATAGATAGATAGATAGATAGATAGATAGATAGATAGATAGATAGATAGATAGATAGATAGATAGATAGGACAGACGGACAGATGGATAGATAGATAGATAGATAGATAGATAGATAGATAGATAGATAGATAGATAGATAGATAGATAGATAGGACAGACGGATAGACGGATAGATGGATAGATAGATAGATAGATAGATAGATAGATAGATAGATAGATAGATAGATAGATAGATAGATAGATAGATAGATAGATAGATAGATAGATAGGACAGACGGACGGACGGACGGATAGATAGATAGATAGTGTCATCGCTGTTAAAATTGAAGGTTCTTTATTGGCATCGATGGTTCCATGAAGAATTTTAATGGAATCTTTTAATTCCACAAAAGGTTCTTATTAAAATGTTCTTCTGGTCTTTTAAGAACTTTTCTCCAGTGTTCTTTGAGTAAACCCCAGAGCACTGAAAACCCTCTAGTTGTGTTTGAGGAGAACACTGCAATGATCCCAGTCTGTCTACAGGAGAGCATGATGTCCTCTCATTCCACACACACACACACACACACACACACACCAGATCGCTGAATCATCTCTCTTTAAAAACAACACAGTCTTCCAGCTACCAAAACACTTTCAGAGCCCATCACGTTCCACTTATTATATTCTCTTATGATGATGTCATGATGATGATGATGACCTGTGGATTTGATCCCGATCACACCCATAACCAGCTAAAGCTCCAGTGCGTTAAACCCCAAACATTTGCAATCGTGTGTAATTGTTTCTCCAGCTCTTGACTGATCAAACAGTACAATGACAGCAGGCCTCGTGATGTTGGATGGATGTGTATGGGATGTTTTGTTTCCTACCCGCGATCCGGAGCACAGCTCTCTCCGCGGGGTCCAGCACGGATCCTCCCTGGATCTTCCGCTTCGACCGCTCGTGTCTCGGTAAATTCCACGGTAACGTGTCTCCCGGTGCCGGTGACACCGAGCCAGACTTCACACTGTACTCTTCATCATCTGAGAAATCCGCCGATGAAGACATGGAGCAGCGCAGGGACGCGTTCCCGGATCCGGAGCTCTGTGTGGAGAGACAATGGAGCAACAATAAATCGCGTGATCGCGAGTAAACCAAACCAACGCGGTGCGCGTAATCTCACCATCACTGATCACAATACACGGACACACACACACACATCGGCTCCAAATCATGATCGACAATAAAACAAAACCCAGACCAGGATCAATCGCATGTGGCTCCCCCAGCAGGACAACAACACTCACCGCTGTGTACATCTCTAAATGATGGGAGAAATCCTACTTCCACTTGCCACTTACACACGGCGATGTCATTTTGGGGTGAACCACACCCTTGTGACGGTATTCCGTCTCGCGTCGAACGGGCTGACCCAAAGCATGAAACAGTACGAAACCTCACAGAGACAGATAGCTACACACAGAGAGCAAAAGAGCAGATTGCGCTGAGGGAGAGCAGCACACACACTCACACACACCGCGTCATCCACTGACACACACACACGGACAGAAGCGAGTCTGGTGTTACAGCGCCATCACGGGACGCGCGCGCACTGACGCTGCTCTCACCACCAGTGGCTCATGTCATTCAGTGTTGATCAAAAATTAATAACTTTATTTAGTTGTCTTTCAACAAATAGACTATATACAACAAAACATTATTTATGACATAATTTACATGTCGACACCATGGAACACAAAAGGAGAAATTGTGCAGAATTTGACTCTTATGAGCTGAAACAACGATCTTCAGTGAGAGCTGCTGTCAAGCTCCGACATTAATGACAACAATTGGATTTTTCAGTGAAATATCTCGTTAATAAATTTGTTTTTGCTGCAATCTTCAATATATTTTCTATGTTTATCCAGCTAAATCATTTTGCATGTAATCTTCTCTGTTTTTGATCTTTGTGAAATCATGTTCTTTATAAGTGTCTAAATTTTGTGAAAAGGCATCAAATAACCTACATTGCGAAAATTGGTGTAGAAATAATTTTCACAAAAATAGTAAAATAGTAAAAAAAAAAAAAAAAGTAAAATAATTACAAACTTACACATAAAAAAAAACTATAAATTAAATGTGCGTGTGTGTGTGTGTCCACAAACATGGCGATATCTAACATCCTTGTCCTTGTTGGGACATTTTTTGGTCCCCATGAGGAAAACAGCTTTTTAATCAGATTAAGAGATGTTTATTGAAAATGTAAAAATGCTGAATGTTTTGAGTGATGATTAGGTTTATGGTTAGAGAGAATATACCGTTTGTACAGTATAAAAGCCATTATGTCTATGGGAATTCCCCATAAAGAAAACACAACATGTGTAAATATCCACAGAAGTAAAAGGTCAGGCACTCTCTCTGGTCTCTTCAATCTGCAACTTTAAGAATGGAGACCGCATGTCAAAGTGTGACTGTGAGTGAACAGGTGCGCGGCTCGCTGTCAGAGAGCTGCTGTAGGCCCGACAGCATGTGCTCGCTGGGGTTTGGAGAAAGAAACACAATACAAATGGTAAAATATTTAAAACAATTCGATATTGACATGTTCCCAAGTTTAACAGAAATGCTTGGGTTTTCCCTGAAGAAGCATTGAAAGACTTCAGTAATATGCAAGGCAACTAATTTCTATAAACTGTTTCAGCAAGGACATATACAATGTTTAATGAATAAAAACACAGAGTATATCATATACATTTGGTTTGTGTCTCTCACAGGGTTAAAAGAATGTAGGACCATTAAAGATAGTAGTCCAGTAAGTCTCACAGATTTACACGTACAAATATCATAAAGTCAGACTACTTTCACTACATTTGAGCGGGAGAGAGAATTGGAACTGGTGTCTGAGACTGGTGCATGAGACTGGTGTCTGAGACTGGTGTCTGGTCTCATGCGCCAGTAATATAGCGGCTGTTTGAGAATGTAAAAGCTCTGCAAAGTTTCAAAGATCAAAGTGCACGACAAATAAAGTTACTGTTTCATAAGCAAGAAGTGATTCTGCTGATAGGAGTCGTCTAACTCCAGTTTCACTTCATGCATGTGTAATGATTTAACTAATTTGCATAATGCCATAAAATAGTTTGAATGTGTAAATTGGCAAGATAAAACACTTCCAAATTAAATTCAAATCAAATGAAACTTTAACTTTATGATGGTTAAATTTAGCAGTTAATCCGTGAATGCGTGCCGAGCCGTGGGTCAACTGGTCCGTACGGGTCACAGATCAGCTGCGATCCGCTCCACCGTGTATCAAGCGCTGAGGAAGATTCAGAATTCAGAAATGATAACGGGATTTTCATTTCCGACACGCATATAAGCGGTCGACCAATCACAACAGACTGAGCCATCCAACCAATCAGAGCAGAGCAGGCCCTCAGAAAGACAGACTGAATCTGCGAGCGAACCGTTTTCAGCCTCTTTGAGAAATGAGGTGATACTGCATTGTATTTTTTATCATGGATGCATGTAAACTTGTTGCAGGAGACAAAAACACTATAGCATAACATGTACTTTAACATACTCGAATGTGTATAATGCATTGCTTCAGAGGAAGCAAGAAAATCTGACGTAATGCACAAAAAGAAAGCTAGACATTTTAAACTAGACATTCAAACTCCAAAATCGTTCTGTGTATTTCTGGGACAAAATGGGGGGAAAAAAATCCCAGATTTGAAAAAAGTTTTTGACTTTGTACTGTAAGTATACATTTCTGCAGTATATACTTTCACATACTGTTGCGCAACACTTTGTGTAATATTGAGTATTCATATGTTCTTCTGATTGAGCATCCAAAGACAAAGATCAAGTTCTGTCGTTAGGTCACACAGATCAGTGTAAGCAGCTTTACAGTATTTCTGGGAATATGTTTAGTCATGCTCAATGCCACTCCGCTGCACGCCATTATAGATCAAACTAGCAGTGCACAGCAGAGCTGAGATGTGCACTGTTCAATAGCAATTATACATTATGTAAAGCTGTTTAAAAGGAAGGGCCTGTTTCAAGATGACAGCCTGAATTCTCATATGCAAAATCACTCTCATCTACATCCTGTTTTTCCAAGTATAAATATCACTTACAAAAGGCCTTTGATCGTCTTCCTGCCTTTCATACGAGTCCTGCCGGTCTCAAGCTGACAGCACACATTCCTGCTGCGTATAATTACATTCAATTTCTGTTCCTTTAATTTACACAAAAATGCAATTACAGAGTTTGTTTTTTGTATCTGGCATATCCTAAACATTATGTGTCAGTACTAAAAGATCATGCAAGCAAAACTACAGACATTGTAGTTCATCATGACTGATGCCTAAAAAAACACATAACTGAAAACCCTTAAATCTCTCTAAGTTTTTATCTAAAATATCTTTATTTGAGTTTCTAAAATAAACACAAAAGTCTCACAGGTTCAGAGTGCAAAATGCAATTCCATCCAAAAATGAAAGTTGGTGCTGATATGCAGATTAGCAGATGACGAATTATGCATAATAAAAGCAGGGTTGTGTATTAAAGGGGTCATAACATGGATGTTTTCAAGCTGAAGTATGTGGAGTAAAGTGAACCTGCCTCTGTGTCTGTGTAGACTGCATCAGGCATTATAATCTCATTAATCTTTTGACGTGACGCGAAGTCAGCCGTTAATCGACTGAACGCCGGTGGGGCCATAGCCAGGCTTTCAGAATCACTGAGGTCCCAAATTTGATCTAATTAGGGGGGTTCGGACACACTGATCAGAAACATTGATTTCTTGATCTACATCTGTCCATTTTGAGACATTTGAAAGCAAAATGGTTAAGAAATAGCTTTAAAAACCACATTATTAGTCAATTCCTGCTCTCTCCTCCTCTCCATCACTCTTTAGTTTTTCTCTCTGTCTCCTTCTCTTCCCCGTCTTTGACTTGATTTTCATATGTGGGACAAATGATGTATTAGCCTACTTAGCCATGGGGTGCCTCAGGGCTCAGTGCTTGGACCACTTCTCTTCTCCATCTACATAACATCACGAGGATCTGCCATTCAGAAACAGGGCTTTTCCTATCACTGCACACAACCGTACCTCTATAAAAAAACTGCCAGCCCAACACTTCATCACGACTTCTCCATCCAGCTAGGCTCATCAACAATAACATTCAGGACGACCAAGAACCTTATGATACATATGGACTGCGTTAGATAGCACTTACATATTGTTGTCCTATATTGTTCTCATTTGTAAGTCGCTTTGGATAAAAGCCTCTGCTAAATTAATAAATGTATATGAAGAGTTCAGATGCAAAAGCCTCTAAGTGCCATTTGAAATTTTGTTCTAAAATGAGCATTTTTATCAAGCTTGTGTATTTAAGTTCAGTCATTTCACTTAAATGACAATTAATAGGTAATCTTCATTGCCATTTAAGTGAAATTACTGAACTTAAATATACAAGCTTGATCAAAATGATCATTTTAGAACAAAATTTCAAATGGCACTTAGAGGCTTTTGCATCTGAACTCTACATATATGTATAGATACCTGTGTGAAGTCAAAAATCCTGCATTATCCAAACAAAATGTTTTGGGGGCTTGTTTAAATAATTTTTTGGATGTTTTAAGACTCTGAAACTTGCAGGATGTTTTAATGGCACATAGACCTCTAATATGTCAAAAGATCAAGCAAATTTGATTTGCCATGTCATGACCCCTTTAAGAAAAAAAAATAAGGTACATATCTCTGCTCACTTTTGCAGAGGGTGCAATCAAACAGTCAAAACTATTTTTTTTATAATGAAAAGTAACTAGACCTATAAGAAAATATACTTTTTTAACATATTACTAATACCCAGCTAACAGGGGCGGTTTCAATAGTGTTATGTAAAAGCTATGTAGGCCTACATGTTAGTTAAAAAAAAAAAAAAAAAACATTATTGAATGGAATTTTCCTTTAACGTTCACAAGAAAAAATGTTCTAAAAAAGACATTTTCAACACTTAAAAAACATTCATAAGTAACGTCTTCATAATGGGAATGTTAGCAAAACATCCTAAGAACATATTTTTATTGGCTGGGAATGATGTCTGAGGTAATGTAATCAGGTATTAGTGATTTATATTTACAGGTCAGTGTTTTCGCTTGCTGTGAGTAAATGTCTTGTAAGTCAGCATATACCTACTGGTTTGCGTGTGGGCGTGAGTTGCACGGAGTGGTAAAACTCAGGCTGGACTCTCTTCTTCACCCTCCTCTTCCTCACGCTCGCGCTCGAGTCAGGCTCGCTCTCGACCAGCGGCTTCTCCTCAGACACTCGCGGGCGCGCGCTTCTCCTCGCATGACGTGGACTGTGACGACATACCTGTCAAACAATGACCATAATATTACTGCATGTCGACTCGGAGTATTGTTGTATTATGTTATGACAATGACGATAACTGTTGTTAATGATTTTGTTTATGTATTTATTTTCTCCAAGCATTTAGCAAAAAATGAGGTTAAGGAAAAACAAATCACTGCATCTCACAAAAACTATGAAATAGCTTATTAAATAGCCCTAAAATGTTAAAACATGTCTGGCTAATTTACTTCTTGGTAACATGACATGTTTAAGCCTGTAAAAAGTAGCATATAATTATTTATCTGTCACACATGCGCAATGCGCATTTCACGCAGTTTCTTAGGATACAATTTCTCCATCAAGATGAAAGTGACTAGATATCTATCAAACAAAAGGGAACATTTAGTGACACTCTCACTGTTTTTTTGAAGGATTTGCTCTACTTTTCTGCTTTCTATGACCTTGACAGATGGAGCAAGAGAAAGATTTACCTCAGAGCGAAAATGATGCGGCCGGAAACCAGCTTCTAGAACAAATGGGAATGATTGAAACAAACCCCACATGCATTCAGTCACATTGTGTCTTAGAGATGCTCTTCAAATAACTTTGTCTGGTCTTGAAATAAAGCACACTTTATTAAGTACACAACAACAACAACAACAACAAACGATGATAAATGAAGGCTCGCGCACTCGCATGCCGCACTCGCGCGCATCGACGACAGTCTCTCTTTAAACCCCAAACGATGCGAAGAATGAATGTAAATGTCTAATACACACTGAGGTTGTGCATGCAGCATGCATGTTAACGCAATGACATGCTAGAGAAACACGTATAGGACATATAATGCGACGCGTCTACTCACCACGACTCCTTGAACGCCTCGTTAGCACAGATTTTATGGGAATTTTCTCATTACGGAGTTTCCGATGCCAGCAACAGAGAAACAGAATCGTGGCGACAGTTCCTAGCAAAAGCAATAACAGCAGTAATACACACTGAATACTTAAGGGTCTCAATAAGACCAAAAAAGCCGCAGCAATCATTGCGATGTAGGACAGCCACTCCTACACGTAGGATAGCTTAGGCTACTCTCCTTATGGAAATACTATGAAAGGCTATAGGCTACTGTGATGCCTCACTTGTAGGTCCCCGACATATAATCTATCTCATGGTGTCTGTACTTCAGTAATGGACCAAAACAAGCCATGACTCAGCAGGAGCCGCTGTTTTTACAGCTCATGCAGGGCATCATCAGCATCAGCATCTGAGCTCAGCAAAGCTCAACACAGCGCCTCTGCCACACTACACCACCAACATCTGCATGCGTCTGCTAATGCCCACGTCATGTGTCTTTATGCACTCTTTACAGGGTCTTTATTGGCATGAGGTTCCATATAAATCAGGCTATAATCAGAGGTATCTTCCGTCCATTTCATTTCCGATTTGAAATGATAGGCCTATAGGCTAAGCAAAAACGCGACTTTATTCGGTTTTTCGTTTGTTTTGTTTTTTTTATAGCCTATAAAAAACGAGCAGACGAGATTGCAGCTTGATTTTTTTTTTTGGTTAACTGGTCAAAAACGAATAAAAGACTTCAAAATCCGTTTTTGCACATGTGGGCGGTCATGACACGCCCCTTTCAGCTGATTGGTCAAGGAAATATGAGCCTGTGACGTCATGAGCAGTATTTTTTAGAGTCTATGCAATTTCCCAGGTCTTGAGAGGGGGGTTCAGCGACAAATCTGCCGCTGACAGCAGACCGTTGTGGTGAAGAGATTAGTCCCACTGAAGACATGGAGAAGATAGCCTATCTTATCTTGCACATAGCAGCGGGATAGCATTCAAGCTACACATAACGCAATATACTGGCATAGTAATGGGGTCCTAAGCTGGGACCCATCACTTCAGTGGGACTCATGGGATCAAAATCCCATATATAACGCTAGTATATGGCCGGGGGTGTTTAATAAGTAAAAAGAAATCACTAGTTAATACCACTAACAAGGCTCAAAATAGCCCCACACTAACACAGTAGTGTTTCGCCTTTTCGAGACTGTTTTCCAAAGATGGTGCCGCCACACGAAGTGGACTGTCTTTATAAAATATCTTACGGCCACATCGTCTGGAATCATTTAAAGCCCTTTGAACAGTTTGCACTGAAACTGTCTTTTGGACCTTGATCCATTTGGTTCCCATTGAAGTCCATTATATGGAGAAAAATCCTGGAATGTTTTCATCAAAAACCCTCATTTCTTTTCGACTGAAGACCATGTATTTTTCCCTTGATTTTTCCACGTTCACAGTCAGTGATGCAGGGAGTCTCAAACAAGCCTCTTGCTGGCATCTGGCAACCCTGAGAGCTCTGAAACACTGCAAGCGGGACTTTGAACAGCAAGTGTCTGTCTGAGCTCACAACAGGTTTCTCGAGGCGGGCACGCAAAAGATTAACCCTAAAACCGTATTCTGGACAAATGTGGGCAAAATAGTTTTGATTTATTTTTAAAAAAAAATACTTCCCTTGATCTGAGCGGTAAGACTTGGCTACTTTTCCTAAGTTTGCCTCCTGAGTCCTGAACACACTTTTTTTTTTTACTCAATAGAGTGCCGAAGTGATGACGTCACTTTGTAGGACAACCCGGAAGCTAGCGGCGCATGGGTTCCCTCGGTCGAAAAGCAATGCGTTTTCCCCATAGACTTTTGGAAAATCGCAAAAAATAAGATCTGTGTTTAACAAAGGGTTGTGACCCTTACACGTTTTGTCTAGCAAGATAATACAAAATGTATACATTTTGAAAGCCTATATAAAGATTTTAAAAAACACAATCAGACACAATAAAGTTTAAAAAACCACAAGCAGGTTATAACTGTGTGTTCTATGTCATAGATCAAAACGTGAAACTATTCACCACAGACCTTATTTCAGGCGATTTAGCAAAAACCCATTCAAAAATCCCATAGGCTTTAGAGCGAGGGAACCGTAATGCTAAAATGCTAACTCACTTCCGCGTTTTAGCCTACAGAGTGACGTCGTAACTTCGGCACTCTATGGGCTCTATGCACGGCGGTATTTCCGGTGAAGGTGTAAGGATTAAGGATGCTCGATAACTTCCGCCGATCGTAGAGTCCAATGCAATACCGAGAATTTATATTGAATTTTATACTCCATAGAAACGTTAGTCACAAAAACGGATAAAACAGACACCCCTCGTTGTGTTTATGCTTCTTTTTAAAAATACATTAAATAAACATAACTATATATAAAATTACATATAAACGTATGTATGTTTCGTTTCAAAGACGGGAGGACAGTCAATTTTGAAGACTCTGCCATAATCCCGTTTTCCTCGGTTTTCCTCCGCTTTAATCTCCACAACCGGAAATGGACGAGCATCCTTGCGTCAAATGCGGAACTTATGGTGCGTTCTATTATTCATCCGTCTCGGAGATCCGAATCGGACGACAGACGTTGCCTAGCAACACGCCCCCTTTCCTCGGATTTCTCCTCTCGGACGTCGGACAACCGTGAGGACACCGAGCAAGAATTCCGTTTCGGAATTCAAGATGGCTGCGCCCTGTGACTTGTAAGAATGAATTGTTTTCATTGTTTTTGAACCGCTTTGGTATTTTAAATGACGGTTATAATCACTCGTATTGCATGCGTCCCCTGTAGGTATGGGAATCGGTTGTTGTGAGTGCAATTACTGACGTTGCTAGCGTTGCTAACAGAAGATTAACATGAAAAACATTAATAAAGTGAACATTTTAAGTTCAAATGGCTGCGTTTTAATAAGGTGTACTCATAATAATTTTTTTTTTTTAATGTAAGTGCCTGGTACTCGGCCAGTGCTACCATTATAACAGCTTTCCGGGTGGCGTCCATTTTTTTTTCCCGACTCGGACGCGCAAAACAAATAGAACGCTTGAAGTGTGGACGTGACGTCAAATCCGAGGTCCGAGTCGGTTCGTTGGCTATAATAGAACGCACCATTATGCGTCCTAAATAGTATTCGAAAATAGAATTAGTACGTCCCAAACCGTAGCATGTTAAAATGACTGTTTCAAAGATACCCGGATGGTCTACTTTTTCCGGTCAGAATCCGAAGTGTAGATCGATGCACACTCTAACGGCTGATATTACCCACAACCCATTGCGCGTTGGACGAGGATTCGGTTAGAACTACAAACACGAGTAAAAAGTGTTAAAAAAAAAACTACAGACATGGAGGATGCGCGAGTCCCGCAGTTATGTTGAGGTTTAGATAAAGAGGTTTGAGTGATTAATTATCACCATCTAAACTAACGAATATTAATTTATTCAATGTTCTCCACATTATATTGCATCTGCAGCAGCATTGTGAACATTTGTAAGGATATGTCTAGCCATTACTTTTTAAATGCATCATTACATTCAAATTGCAAAACACGAGGAAAGTATCCGCATGAAAGACCCATTAACGTGCTCCGATACGGTAGGAAATCAAATTATACTGAATGGAGGATTTTAACTGTGACGAGATGATTGACAGGGCAGTTTATGGTGACGTGATAGTAGGCTATCTCCCAAACATAGACTGTGGTCCCAAAGGTTTAATACACCAGTCCCAAATACACCCAACCACTTTTTATTTTACAAAAGAGAGCTTTACGTATTATTACAAAATTACAATATAGGGATCATACTAATGATTTATTTTTAAAATTAATCATTCTAAAATTTTATGATTTAATGGATTACAAGGTTACATTGATAATGTATATGGTATACTGGGCCTATAAAATGCTGCCTGATAAAGTTTTGAGTAGCCTATGTTTGAGAAACGTTATGAGTTAAAAGGAACATGTTTGTTTAAAAAACTAAAGGTAAGAACAAATACTAGATACTATCTCTGTAAGAGGAGTGAATTTATGTAATTGTTTGCATATAGATCTAAAATTGACACAAACAATAAATGGATTTAAACGGCTCCTATACTTTCATATAGATAGGTGTGGGTAATTAATATCTATGACTTTGTTGTTTCAAGTGTTGCAAGAAGAGAATAGAGCACTGTTTGACTGTTGTAAAAATTGAGAGGGATAGGCGTCAATAAGCCTTGAGCTTCAGACTATACCCTTTGGTTTAATCAAAAGTTATGTTAATGATGGGTTGAATATTTGTTATTGTATATTTGTTAATGATAAACCAAATAAAATTAAATGAATGAATGAATGAAAAGCTTGCCTATCTTTTGCTTCACACTCAAAAGTATGTACTTTTTCTTCACAAAAAGAGTACATATAAGTAAGCGAATTGGGACGCAGGGCTATTCTACAATGTTAAGTGGGTGAAAAAAAAAACTCCTTAATCTTGTATTTGGGTCAAAAATGGGCACCCATAGAAATGAATGGGTAACTAATTTAAAGCATTCTAAAATAAGCCAAAATAAGACAGCAGGTGACAGCAGTCACTTCATCTTTAGGTTTTAGCTGTAAGAACTTATTGGAATGATATTTTAATGTAGTTACAAAAAATAAATAAAATAAAACATAAAAATAAGCATAATTTACATTACTTTTTGAAGTAAATAAATAAAAAAAATACCCCCAAAATAAAATAAAAACACCATAAATGGATAGACAAAACTTTATCAAAGACATATAACATTTATAATAAATAAAAATTAGGATCACACCTGAGTCCTCTGTCCACATTTGTCCACAATTACAGGATCAAGGGCTATAAAGTGAATACGGTTTGAGGGCTACAAATAAATAAATAACTTCCCATCTTTATTTTATTCCCACCTCCGTACTCCAGATATCAGCATATTCCTGAAAACCTTGCTGTATCTGGCAACCCTGGCAGGCACCTCACGCGAATTACATAACACAGTCCACAAAAGTGCACACACCCACACCCCGCAGAAAAGGGTTTTGGACTGAACTGTCGCTTTATTTTGTGAAAATGTCTGAGAAAGTTGTGCTGCATTATATCGATGGAAGAGGGAAAATGGAGCCGATCCGATGGCTCTTGGCCGCGGCTGGAGTCGAGGTTTGTTCAGATTCTCCACGGATATCCAAAACAAAAAGTGGGAATCGATTAACACTTTACATATATGTACCTTTTTCCTAATAAATGTAGTTTAAAATACCTGCTTTAGAAATTGAATGTGTGCATTAACTTTATCTCGAGATCAATACTTTTTTCGCTTGGACTTCATTTTGTTCTTGTGTTCACGGCTTGAGGAGGTGTTTTTGACTACGTGACGTCTAACGTTATACAAAAAAAAATGCAGTTGCACTTTGCAAAAAGTGGAAATAGATGAACACTTTACATATATGTAACTTTTTCCTAAAGCTGTGCAATAAATTTAGTTTGTTTGCATATGACGATGATGCTTTAGATGAACGTGCATTGTAACGTGATCTTGAAATCAATGCGTTCATTGTGTTCACAGTTTGAGGAAGTGTTTATGACCAAGAGGGAGCATTATGAAAAACTGGTGAATGGTAAGTTCAGTAAATCTCTAGTTGTTTTATGAATATGATGATGAATGATATTGCTTTGGTTGTAGAGGGATCCCTGATGTTCCAGCAGGTTCCTCTGGTTGAGATAGATGGGATGCAGCTTGTGCAGTCGAGGGCTATCCTGAATTACATCGCTGGAAAATACAACCTCTACGGGAAAGACCTTAAAGAACGGGCTTTGTGAATATCAACTTTTGATGAAATTGAAATTTTTTAATTAGATTCCTTGTTTTTCCACCACATCTAAGCAATTATCTCTGTATTTTTGTCCGTCAGGATTGACATGTATGTAGAGGGCATTAGTGATCTAATGGAGCTTATCATGATGTCTCCTTTCATACCTCCTGAAAACAAGCAGAAAAGTCTCAGTAATATAGAGCAAAAGGCAAAAGAGCGCTTCCTCCCTGTGTTTGAGAAGGTATAGACCATTTCAGAAGATGTAAACAACACTGGTCCAGAAGCACTTCCTGTTTCAGTTTTTTAACACTACATAAGAGCTGGGATAAATTACAACCAACAGAACATGTAAAACTGAATCAAAAAGTTAAACAAACATCTTTAAGATGTTCTCTTTACATGTGAAATAAAGAAAACAGTTACAAACTGAAACAGGAAGTGTTTCTGGACCAGTGTTTACATCTTGTGAAATGGTCTAAGTTCATCACATTTTGAAGCGTTTATTATCCACGTAATCATGCCGTTTCTGATGGCTTTTTTAGGGTCTCGCGAACTCTCATTTCCTGGTGGGAAACCAGTTGAGCCGCGCTGACGTTCATCTTCTGGAAGTCTCTCTGATGCTGGAGGAGTTGTTCCCTACAATACTGTCAACCTTTCCCAAAGTCCAGGTGATCTGCTCCACGCTTTCCACACAATTGCACTAAACAATACCGGCATTATTGGTCACACTTTACATTAGGTATCTACGGAGGCGTATTGCATTCACTTGAAGAAAAAAAATCGACTCTGTTTTTCTGAATTAACGAGTTAATTTTTCATGAGAAAAAAGTTTTTGCTCTGTTTTTCTGAATTAACGAGTTAAATTTCATGGAAAATATATATTTTTTTGCTGTGTTTTTCTGAATTAATGAGTTAATTTTTCATGAGATAAAAAATATTTTTCTCTGTTTTTCTGAATTAACGAGTTGATTTTTCATGGTTTTTTTTTTTTTTGCTCTGTTTTTCTGAATTAACGAGTTAATTTTTTATGGAATTTTTTTTTTGCTCTGTTTTTCTGAATTAACTCTTTAATTCAGAAAAACAGAGCAATTTTTTTTCTCATGAAAAATTAACTCATTAATTCAGAAAAACAGAGGAAAAAAAAATTTTCTCATGAAAAATTAACTCGTTAATTCAGAAAAACAGAGCAATTTTTTTTTCTCATGAAAAATTAACTCATTAATTCAGAAAAACAGGGCAAAAAAAATTTTTCTCATGAAAAATTAACTCGTTAATTCAGAAAAACAGAGCAATTTTTTTTCTCATGAAAAATTAACTCGTTAATTCAGAAAAACAGAGCAAAATATTTTTTCTCATGAAAAATTAACTCGTTAATTCAGAAAAACAGAGCAAAATATTTTTTTCTCATGAAAAATTAACTCGTTAATTCAGAAAAACAGAGCAATTTTTTTTCTCATGAAAAATTAACTCGTTAATTCAGAAAAACAGAGCAAAATATTTTTTTCCTCATAAAAAATTAACTCGTTAATTCAGAAAAACAGAGCAAAATATTTTTTTCTCATGAAAAATTAACTCGTTAATTCAGAAAAACAGAGCAATTTTTTTTCTCATGAAAAATTAACTCGTTAATTCAGAAAAACAGAGCAAAATATTTTTTTCCTCATGAAAAATTAACTCGTTAATTCAGAAAAACAAAGCAATTTTTTTTTCACATGAAAAATTAACTCGTTAATTCAGAAAAACAGAGCAAAAAAATTTTTCTCATGAAAAATTAACTCGTTAATTCAGAAAAACAGAGCAAAATATTTTTTTTCCTCATGAAAAATTAACTCGTTAATTCAGAAAAACAGAGCAATTTTTTTTTCTCATGAAAAATTAACTCATTAATTCAGAAAAACAGAGCAAAATATTTTTTTCCTCATGAAAAATTAACTCGTTAATTCAGAAAAACAAAGCAATTTTTTTTCACATGAAAAATTAACTCGTTAATTCAGAAAAACAGAGCAAAAAAATTTTTCTCATGAAAAATTAACTCGTTAATTCAGAAAAACAGAGCAAAATATTTTTTTTCCTCATGAAAAATTAACTCGTTAATTCAGAAAAACAGAGCAATTTTTTTTCTCATGAAAAATTAACTCGTTAATTCAGAAAAACAGAGTAGCTTTTTTTCTTCAAGTGAATGCAATACGCCTCCGTAGGTATCTATGTATTTGCATCAAAAAAGTAATTTTCAAGTACAGTGCTCTTATTGTGTGGATGTATTGAAAACACTTTCAAGAGTTCAACAGATGCTATTAATTACAGCTGTAATTAAATGCAGGTATTTTAAAATATAAGTTTAAAATGTACACAATAAGCGGATTGCATCAAATGATTCATACGTCACCATACGTTTTAGTTATTTTTGTGAGCATGTCTGTATCTTTAAACGTTGGCAGTCAAACATTCAGAACAGAGTGAAGTTAAGTTTCATTAAACCTTCAAATTTATATTTAACACATATAAAAAACACAGTATTGATTGTCAGATATACAGTAATAAGTTTAGTGAGTTGCCTGAGCAATTCAGTGGTCAGATAATCCCTGTGATCTGTCTCTTTTAGCAGCATAATTATGATTTGAGGGCTTGGTATTGACACAAATTTCACAATTCGATTCGTTTTCGATTCACAAGCTTGCAATTCGATTCCGATTCGATTCAATATTGATTATTTTGGATATCAGTTACAATAAATGGCAATGTTTCTCAAGGAAATCAAATCTCTTAACTAATGCTGTAAACTATGGGAGTCTAGTTGTACCCTACTAGCTTCATTAGCCTAATATGAAGGTAATAATGAACTGTTTTGTAGCTATGCAAACACTTAAATTACACTTTTATTTATTTTTATAATAAGAAGATTATGTGAAATATAAACATTTAAATGGTGACTGTCATAAAAACTTTCCAGATTTATTCAAATATGCATTAAATATTACAGAACATTAAGATTATACTGCATATGTAATATGGTGTATATATTTAGCAAAATGCTCCTCTCTAGAGTTATTTTTCTAGCTGACTATAACGAGTTTATGTGGGTTTTCTGAGGTAAATATGACGATGACATTGATTACAAGCTGTTTAACTGACGTCTTTCCACGGTTGAAACGCTGATTGAGTGAATCAATGTGACATGATCCGGATTTGGATAAGTTGTACTCTATCTTTAACACACTTTCAGATGCTCATTCATGTTTATTTGGCGCTGTGACTGGTATTATTAACCCGGAAGAGAGATCAGCGCTGCTGCTTCTCCAGAGCGATCTCACGCCACAGCGACAAAACACTATTTATGTTTTTGAATTTCTAAAGAAAATGGACGTAATTTGAAAATTGAGACTTTGTTTCATATCAATAGTAACAAAGGACAAAGATTATTGCGATTTTTTGGATGCGCGCAGCCGCGATACAGTGATCCATTCATTCAAAAGAAACAGGATGACTAATCGATTCTTGAGATTTAAGAATCGATATCGGTTCGTAAAAATGAGAATCGATTAATATCGAGAAATCGATATGTATTACCCAGCCCTATATGATTTTATATAATTTTTCATTTGTTTCACAGGCGTTCCAGGGAAAAATGAAGGCCTTACCCAGAATCAGCAAATTCCTGCAGCCGGGCAGTGCGAGAAAGCCTCCGCCCGACGAGGCGTACGTGAACGTGGTGAAGGAGGTGTTCAGCCACGTCTTTAAGGAGAAGTGAACTAACTTACAAGCTTCTTTATTAAAACTGAGACGCGAACATAGACAGATTTATTTGGAATGTACAAGACACAGTTATAATAGTGTTAAATGAACATCGCAGCTGTTCAGGACATCACTTAGAAGATCAGAATTCGGAAAACCATTAGGAGGCTGAAATAAAAACAGACATACTAATAAATCTCGTGTTCATTTCACATGTTTTTTCTCTAGTAATAATATTGATCTTAATTATTATGGAGCATATACTGTCAATAAACTACATATTCAATCAGTCTTCCTTGTGTTCATGTGGTAAAAGATAAAACAGTGTGGGGAAAAACATGGTATTTTCAACTAGATTTTTACTTCTTGCATAAATGTAGAAAAAAGTCAAATGTAAAGTTCATGAAATTCTACAGAGGAACTATTTTTTGGGGTTTGAGGACTACAATCAGAGATGTCACTTATCAAACAATATCATCTTTCAAATTCTAAAAAAGGTAAACAGATAAATAACTATATATTAATAAAGCAAAATGGTGCAAATAAAGTGCAGCAGACGCAATAACCATTGACAGGATATCGCTTTCCTTATTCAAACTGATTTTTCCCCTCATGAATATATGATGGACCCGAAGAATGAAAGCTGTATCATATACTTGGATATTTATAAGCAATATTACGCTCATAGCCATGTGAAATGTCTTTATGTCAGGCTGCAGCATTCATTTTGCATGAAAATATTGGTTAATCAAGAAAATTAAACACCATTTTTTTCATATAGGCTATTTTTCAATAATTCGAGATTTTTCATGAATAAAAGAAACTTTACAAGAGCCATATTTTGATACGTCAGGACACAAGAATATAGTATATTTGTAAGTGTACCTCAGCGCTGCCATGATCCCTGCTGGCATGAATTTCCCAGATTTCCTGAACCTCATTCCCATCACAACTGCAAGCACGCCAGCAGATACTGTAAGGAAAAGCAATGAAAGAGAAAGTTCAAAGCTGTGAAGCACATTTGCTGAGTATTTCAAAAGAACGGGGATTTTTATACGTACTCAAAGAGGTCCAGTAATCCTGTGGATCATTTGATATCCGATAGGCTCCGTATGCAGACACACTTCCAAAGAAGAGTCCAGCGATTAAAGACACCACACTTCCTGTGGGAGTCCAGCACTGGATTCAACATCTCCTCATCTTCAATATTAAACTGCACATGTTCAATTTGAAAACAACAGCAGCACAAGTCATACCTTTTCTTTTATATCCCATGAATCCCCCCAGAGCAAGAGCTGCAGCATAAGCGAAGCCCCACCAGTCCACTGCCATCCTCTACACATGAGAATCACATCATCACGTATAATAACATCACTCAAGAACACAATAAAGGTATATAATCCAAAACAGAGTCAGCGAAATCTTTACCAAATATCGCGGGTGAGCTGCGGGTATGCTTTAATAGCGGTAAATGTGTTGTGCAAGTGCTGTAGTGCAGCTGTGCTGAGCAGAGTCTGAAGTCTGCTGAAGTTCATAACACGGAAATGACGTCACGATGACGCGCGACAGGGAAGTGAGTGTGTGAAACGCTCTTTTTATTTTTTATATTATTTTTTTATTTTATTTATTTTTTCCTGTTTATCGTTGTCTAATTTCTTTTTTGTGCTATTATGTAGTTGATTTTATTATTATGTTGTTTTACTCTGTAAACTGAATGTTTAAATAAAGCATTTAAAAAAAAAAGAAAGAAAAAAAAAAAAAAAGTGTGTGAAACGCAAGAGCGCCAAATCCATAGACAGTCAAATCAGTCAAATCCCTGTCAAATCAGACACCGGAATATTTTAAACGACACGTTGAGCTTGGCAAATTTACATAAAGATAGATTCATCAAAACGAACTGTTTTCTTTTGTACTTTTGTACGCGCGTGTGTGTTTTTCTAACGCTCGTGGCGCGCGCAGGCTAATTTTCTAATTTGTATTTTGTTCATAATCTAATAAAACAAGCGGTGTGACTATAAGGAATGATCACCTTAAAAATGTAAATACATGCAGGTGCGAATGGGGGAAACGGAGCTCAAAATGAGTTTGCATGAAGCACATGCTGATGAAATCAAAATAGACCCATTTTTTTAATTATGGAATATTGCAGTATTTATTATGAATTATTTACCCGAGCACATCATTGTTTTTTCATTCATGTGCCTCAAAATCGTGAAGTAAAATAACCTCTTGCAGCGACTTTTCTTCTCGGTGCGAAGGCGGGGCAACCTGTCACTCACATGATATCAACCAAACACAAGCATCCCGCACAAGCCCCGCCCTACATTTGTTCTTGTTTGTGAAAAGCAGTTACACTCAAATATTTAGGTTGACTCTAAATTGAACATATGACGCTTACTTCCTTGTTTCCACATAAGGCATTTACATTTGTATTCCAATGCAGTTATCACAGGTTTATTGATTATATAGAATTGAATCGAATGGGAACGTTGGAATAAGAAACACAATTAACATGCACACTGAGATTGTCTCCTTTTGTAAAACGGGATGTTTCAAGATGAAGTAAATCCAACATTTAAAAAGAAAAAAAAAAGACATGAATTACCACTATAACAAGTAGCTAGATGGCGGCAGAGAAGCATTTATTGGCTCATATTAACGCAGGATATTATTTTGCTTTTGACTAAATATGAAACATAGGGCACTATAAAAAAGCACTATAAAATCACTAGGTTTATTTTACTCACAAAGTCTCATGAAAAACAATAAAGCGAACACGCGCACTCTTTATAATCACTAAAGCTGTCAGTCCGTTCTCGGGATTTCTGCACACTTGAGAAAACTCCTATTTTGTTCAATAAATCTATAAGTGCCCAATAAATCTTTCATTTACAGTGTTTATGTTTTTTCCACATGAAAGTGTGAAAAATTATGGTCAAATTGAATTTTTCTGAGAAAGAACACTGAGGAACAGGTCTCTTTTATGTCATATTTGAATACCTAAATTAATGCTATAGGCTTGACTAAGTCACTTCTGATTATAAACACACCAACAAGTGACATATATCTTATATATAGTGGTTTAGCTATATTGCACAAGTTCTCAAGCACATTCCGGTTCCATGTGGTCAGTTAGCCACGAATGGGGACAAACAATCAGTGATCGCCTACTGTACTCTTACTAGTTCACTATTAAGTAGCCTAATCAATAACTACTATTTTTTAATTGGCTACTTCCCAGAGAACTACTGAAAAAGTTTATTAATAATCTAGTAACTACTATTAACTAAAAGAAACTCTTATTAACGAATTAGTAAGTAATAGCTCACAGATGAAAGTGTTACTAGATACTTCTGTGGGAATTACTAATTATTTGGATCCGTATTATAAAGTGAAGATCATTGGAACTAGTAATTACTCAAGTGTTACTACATGATCTAGTCATGATTTGTGCAAATGTTTGAGATTTTTTTTGGTGAACTTTATAACTTTTATAAAATGTCTAAAAGTAACACTTGAGTAATTACTAGTTAGTTCCAATGATCTTCACTTTATAATACGAATCCAAATAATTAATTCCCACAGAAGTATCTAGTAACACTTTCATCTGTGAGCTACTTACTAATTCGTTAATAAGAGTTTCTTTTAGTTAATAGTAATTACTAGATTGTTAATAAACCTTTTCAGTAGTTCTCTGGGAAGTATTAAAAAAATAGTAGTTATTGATTACTTAATAGTGAACTACCACTTTCGTCTGTGCGCTATTACTTAGTAGTTCGTTAATCAGAGTTTCTTGTTAGTTAATAATAGTTACTAGATTGTTAATATTGTGTTACTCATTAGTTCCTGTGTAGTTATTCATTAACGAAGGAACCGTATTCTAAAGTGTTATCGAAAATCAAATACTATAGAAGTGGCTGCTGTGTTGTTAACTCACTAAAACATTCTTCAAGAGATTAGACTGTATAAAGGATCACTTTTCACTTCACACTCACTCACGGAAGGGGGCGGTATGCGCCTACAGCTGGTGTGCGACCCGCCATTAAACCCACAGAAGAAGAAGCCGTTCTCTTCCTATCGTTCTTCACAAAAATACACTATCCCCGCGGTTGCTTTCATAACGACATTGGCATTTTCATTTACTTTATAACGTTTAAAATAAACGTTAGGTTTTTGTTATTGTTTCAACCCCAACCACTGGGTAACATAGACTGGGTCACTGCTGGGTTAACTTTACATTGTTGGGTTATATTTAGTAACAACCCAGCTTTTGGGTTAAATAGTGTTCCCGCGGCGACGGTTCGAATTTCAACGGTCGAGTGACAGTTAACGATATATATGAATGTAAAAGGTAAGTCGTATCGTTTTGTGATGTATAACTAGTATAACATCAAGTACCGTCTATTGAGACTTACATTTTGTATGATTAAGTTGTCATTTTTGTTGTCCTCTATCGATTGAGTTATCACAGTTATAGCTCGCTCGCAGTAATAATAGAGTAAAAAGACAATTTAGATGTATTACTTAACGTTTACAATAATAATGGCTGCTTACATGAATGTCGATAAACTAAGTAGGTCAATAAAATCATTGTTTAGCATTCCGCCATATTTACTATATTCCGGACTGCTATTTTTTCCGTACTCTGGTGCCACTACAATTGATATATTGTTATGCATGTAACTTTAATAAATATGTTTTACAGATGTGGAATATAGCCTAATAGCCTTAATATTTTTTTTTTCTTTTAAAACTACTGCTGTTTTTGCATTTATAATGCGTTAATATAATATATAATTATAATGTTGCACTAAATGTGTGTACTTTTTGTACTAATTTTAGAGAAATGGATTCCTATGTGAAGGAAAGACTACAAGAGTGGAACCTCTGCCATTTAATTGAAACATTTCAAGGTAAGCTATTTAAATTAGTCATAAATGGGTCATTGACATGTAAAGCTTAAAAAATATTAAAAATATATATTTTCAAAACAGATCTGCATATTATTGAGTCATGAACAATGTGTTTAAACAAGTTAAATAACATTTCATTAAGGAAATAATCATTAAGTATTATTTAAATGCACTAAAAATGATTTCAAACCAAATAAGTTTTATAGGATAAAGTGATATATGACATGATTTTATCAAATTATTTAAAAAATGATGCACTCTTTCTTGTTGATCTTAACACAGAGGAAGGAGTGGACAAGGAAAGCTTCATGCTCCTGGACGACGCCAGCATCGCCGCTCTAATTCCAAGAATTGGTTTCAGGGTTAAATTCAAGAAATATCATTCAGAACTTCTGGAAGTAAGTTCACACACTTACTAAACAACGATAGCTTTTTTGATCACATGTTTCAAGTGCAGTCAGTCAGGTTATACGAATGCACAACATTCAATTTCTTATGATCATAGAGGAGACGCATATTAAAATGTCAAACAGTCATCATCCTCAACACATCATTTGCACAATCAACATATTCCAACACTATTTCAACACAATCAACATATTCTAGCCACTAATTAATTACATGGTGAAGCGAACCGCTACTTAGATCACTGATATTGTAAATAGCTCTTTTACATCGACTTGCTAATAAGGGCCCGTTCACACCTACCTTGTTTGGTCCGAATCAAAATAATAGATGTGAAAGCTCCCCCGGACTACGGTCCGTACCAAACAGATGAAATTTGGTCTGACGAATAGAGGTAGTCTCGGCCTGGATCAAACTGAACAAAGGTTTGGTTCGTTTCTAGTGTGAAAGCATTTCTGTATGGTTCAGACATTCAGACCTTTTACAGGAAGTTCTGGTGGTTCACGCATAGCCGAAAAAACATAATGTGGCAGGAAAAATGAGGCGTGTAGCACATGGAGAGAGGAGGAGACGAGGTTTTTAATTGAAGTGGTCCGATTACATACCCAGCAAACAAATTTAGGTTCTGGGAACGTTCTAGTTTTTGGTTCCCAGAACGTTCCTAGAACTTTCCCTTAAGGTTTAGGGAACATTCCCGGAACATTCTCCTCACGTTATAAAAATGGCACCTAAAAATAACCTACATTGAACGTTCCTATAACGTTCTTGTTTGGTTCCAAAAAAATAACCTCATGGGACCATTCGGGAACGTTAGGGGAACGTTCTGTGTTTGCTGGAAAAGAAGTCAAATGGAAAAAAATGCAGACCAAATATTTTTTGGACCCAAAAAAATTTTCCAAATATTTTTGGAGATAATGAGAGAACGGGAGAACAATGCCACCTGAAGATAAAGATACTGCGGCAGCAATATACAAAGGCGTGCGATCCCATGAAAATAAAATAAAAATAACAATATAGTTGCAACGATATGCGTCTGTTCATCATGTTGTCAAAGTTACCCGCCGAATTGACAACACGCTGAGTCAGATGCACGTCCATTTACTAAACCAATCAATGTCGAGATGCAACCCACATAGATGATGACGACAGGACGCAAGTATGTCACGTAAAGTTCTTTAGTGCGCTCGCATAATTACAGTGTGAAACAAAACCAAAACTTTCGGACTTTCCGGTGTGAAATCGCCCTTAGTTGTCTACATCAGCTGTCGTATGGGTCACACCCAAGTTTGACCCAGTATCAAATATTTCTCTTATCTGTCAAACATATTTTATTGGGTTGTCCTGGACTTGCTCTTTTATGATGTTACTTCACTTGAGAACATATTTAATGAGATTATCCTGAAAATGTTCATTTAAAAAATCTTGTATAATATGATTTGCTGTTTTTGTATTTGTTTTTTATTGTATAATATGATATTTGTTTTTTGTAATTGATTTTTTGCCATGAAAATAGCTTTGAATGCTGACATCGCATTAAATAAAATATTGTGAATCTCTCACTCGGATCATCCTGATTTCAGTGCCATAAACAATCAGTTTGAGGGAGCATTTCATTGTCGAGCGTTCGGATGCATTAACTGGCAGCGAGAGACAGATGGCAGTCCAGGACAGCGTTCAATATGTTCCACTGCGGCCCGTCCTTAAAAATAAATGCTAGAATACCAGTGCCCTCGAATGACCAGCGCCCGTGTCTAAACAACTCTCCGTTCTGCGTGTCCTGTGGGCATACAGGCCCCAATTATGCTGTGCCTTCAGCTGTAGTTCCTTAGTTTTGGAAGCACTTGGCTGTTGGTGCATTAGGGGTGGGTGATATGATCAAAATCTTAGATCAAAATTTTCATAATTATCACAATTTTCAATATATATATATATATATATATATATGAAGAGTTCAGATGCAAAACCCTCTAAGTGCAATTTGAAATTTTCCTCTAGAATGATAATTTTTATCAAGCTTATTTCAGTGATTTCACTTAAATGACAATGATAATTACCTATTAATTGTTATTTAAGTGAAATTACTGAACTTAAATACACAAGTTTGATAAAAAATCATCATTAAAGAAGAAAATTTCAAATGGCATTTAGAGGCTTTTGCATCTGAACTCTTCATATATATATACTCGCCTGAAAAAGACAAGTTAACACTGATAAAGAAAGAGCAAAAAAAAAAAAAAAAAAAAAAAACTACAATAGAACATATTAAATGCATGAAAAGACATACCTGACAAACTTCAAGAACTAGAAATACTACATAAAAATTAGGCTAATCAAATATATATATGTTCTTATTAAAGTTACTAAAGTGATAAAGTCAAGAGCAATAAGACAGTTTCTCTTTCTTTTTGTTTAACATTAATAAACAACAGAAGGTACATTTGGAAGCTGTCACTTTAAGACCGACTTCACGGATTATCCATTATACTCGTGTAATTTCTTTCTCAACTGTTTACATTCACTTACATAGACATAAATGTTTACTTGCAAATACATGGTCACTTTGACACAAGTAAAGTATGTGTATTTAACCGTTCAAGCCCAATTTGGCGGCAGCGCTGTTGTTAAACCACAATGCTTAAAAACACAAGCAAACTACAAATGGAATAGCTAATACATTTTATAGCTGATAATGTCTGATATTTACATTCTTTTCCCCTTTTTAAACAGTCTCTGGGCCATAGCCCTGTCAACAATCAACCATGTCCCAGTCAATCGCCTGTGAGGAATGACCCCGCGACCCCAGCACAGATAATACTGGAAAGCTGCCAAACAAGATCAAGCAACTCAACCTTTGTAATAGCTCGTCTTTTGATAATCTTGAACTTGAATTTCAGGCTGATATTTTATTGTTTAAGAACAAATTGAGTGTTCTTCTTTTCACAGGATATACGAGAAATCCTGAGCAATTCTGGAGGATCGGCGTTAATATCGTCTTTAGACAGAGACGGGCACCTAAGCCTCAAGGACCGATGTCAGATGGTGCGGTTGTTGGTTTCTCATTTGATGGGAAGGTTTGGGGAAAAGTGAGTAGAACTATAAAATGATAAAATCACTTGACCAGTGCACATGAATTAATAAACTGGCCTGTATGAACGTTTCATATGCATGTTTCTTTGTATAGCCCGACAGCTGAGATCAAGAAGGAGATGGCTTTGGCAATAACTGCCCAGTTTCCTTGTCTGAAAAGCAATGAGGGATACGGATATGTAAGTTGTGCTGACACATTCTGATTAAAAGATAATTATTACATTTTTGTTATATTACATTATAATTATTATGACGGTGGTTTATTGACGTGTTTTGTTGCAGGAGGTGTGGTATACACCTTGTCGCTATCGTCACCCTGCAACCGGGTATCTAGAAGAACGACTCCGCAACGTGAGGAAACGTCTGAGGAAACAGCCATCCCAGAATTCATCTTCCCAAACCAGTTTTCCACTGCCAGGTACGAACTAGGAATGGGTGATTATATGTATGTTTATACATTCACCTAAAGGATTATTAGGAACACCAGTTCAATCTCTCATTAATGGAAATATCTATTCAACCAATCACACGGCAGTGTCTTCAATGCATTTAGGGGTGTGGTCCTGGTCGAGACAATCTCCTGAACTCCAAACTGGTCAGGATGGGAAAGAAAGGGGATTTCAGCAATTTTGAGCGTGGCATGGTCTGAGTATTTCACAATCTGCTCAGTTACTGGGATTTTCACACACAACCATTTCTAGGGTTTACAAAGAATGGTGTGAGAAAAGGGAAAAACATCCAGTATGCGTCAGTCCTGTGGGAGAAAGCGCCTTGTTGATGCGAGAGGTCAGAGGAGAATGGGCCGACTGATTCAAGCTGATAGAAGAGCAACTTTGACTGAAATAACCACTCGTTACAACCGAGGTATGCAGACAACACACACAACCTTGAGGCGGATGGGCTACAACAGCAGAAGACCCCACTGGGTACCACTCATCTCCACTACAAATAAGAAAAAGAGGCGACTGTTTGCAAGAGCTCACCAAAATTGGACCGTTGAAGACTGGAGAAATGTTGCCTGGTCTGATGAGTCTCGATTTCTGTTGAGACATTCAGATGGTAGAGTCAGAATTTGGCGAAAACAGAATGAGAACATGGATTATCATGCCTTGTTCCCACTGTGCAGGCTGGTGGTGGTGGTGTAATGGTTTTCTTGGCACACTTTAGGCCCCTTAGTGCCAATTGGGCATTGTTTAAATGCCACGGCCTACCTGAGCATTGTTTCTGACCATGTCCATCCCTTTATGGCCATCATGTCCCCATCCTCTGATGGCTACTTCCAGCAGGATAATGCACCATGTCACAAAGCTGGAATCATTTCAGATTGGTTTCTTGAACATGACAATGAGTTGACTGTACTAAAATGGCCGCCACATTTACCAGATCTCAACCCAATAGAGCATCTTTGGGATGTGGTGGAACGGGAGCTTCATCCCACAAATCTCCATCAACTGCAAGATGCGATCCTATCAATATGGGCCAACATTTCTAAAGAACGCTTTCAGCACCTTGTTGAATCAACGTCACGGAGAATTAAGGCAGTTCTGAAGGTAAAAGGGGGTCAAACACAGTATTAGTGTGGTGCTCCTAATAATCCTTTAGGTGAGGGTATGTGTGTGTATATAAGGGGTGTAATGAATGAAATCACTCACGGTTTGGTTTATATCTTGGTTTTAGTCTCACGGTTTTGGTACAGTTCGGTATGTGCTATGTTCAGGGGAAAAAAAGTTCAATAAAAAATAAAGAAAATAAGAAAAAAAAAAACACATGGAACAGCACAAATAAATACAAATAAAGCAAAGCTACAACTAAAGTAAACTGTTTTTTTTTTCAGGTAGGTTTATTTATTTGTTTTTTATTTATTTATTTATTTATTTAATAAGGGACAATGCACATTAATAAATATATAAAGACAATGTCCAAATATAAATGGGTCAGATTTAGCCGTAAAGACTAATTTTCATCTTGAGTCCCTGGCAGAACATTAGTTTTCAGGAACATAAATTGAATAAATGAATCAAAAGTAAAATAGCATTGCCTATTTGACTGTATAAATGAATCCTCATTAAAGTTACAAAGGCTATTCAATTAAGAGAAGTGAGTGATTTGCTTTTATTTTGTTAACATTAAAAACATAGCCCGCAGGAATATTAGGCTGTTGTCACTTTAATGCACAATGCACTGATCCAGGACACCGATACTGTTACACATGCGTTATCTTTCTCAGCTGTTTATGTTCACTAAAGACATACTTAAGGTTTGCTTGGATACTCGCCAAGACTGGCACGTCGACACAATTTTTGTGTTAATTTTTTTTTGCGCTTAAAGGTGTGTGTAAATTAAGTGTTCTCTCCAGGTGCTGCCACCTTCATCAGACAAAGTTTACAGATTGCCTCATTAAAGTTTGCAGGTTCCACATTAGCATTGAGTTTAAATCCAGAATATTCCCAAATAGGCACTTTTACATTTAGCTTTGAAAACAAATCTTTCGCCATCGTCTTCCTGTTTTCAATCAAAGTCCACAGTAGTTGATTGTCGAGTTTGCGCGCGTGATCATTGGTAACTAAGCAACAGCAGAGACTCAGACTGTCAGCTGTCAGCCGATGACGGTGCTGTGTAGTTTTCGCCTGATCTCGACAATCAACTACTGTGGACTTCGACCCAAAACAGGAAGTAAAGACGGGTATGTGAGATGCCCGAATAAACATCATTTTTATTAATATATCTTTCACATCTACTGCTGTCAGATTCACACGGATCATTCTGAATAAAATCACTCACTCACATGGCTGCCGCTGTGCACTTATAATGACACATCAAGGATGTTAAGAGGCTAAAAGCAGATTTAAAAGCTGCCCCATTGAAATCAACAGGGTCAAATTTTAAAAAGAGGATAACAAGCGATTTTTGTCTGTTTTGACAGCACTCCAAATGTACAAAAAAAAAATAGCTAAAAATGTTAAATGTTAAAATGTTAAAATGTTAAATGTTAAAATTGACTGGAGTTCTCCTTTAATAGGCCTCCACTATCTTTCCTGCTTGTGGTTTCCAGACGTTCATGGTTTTATGTTGATGTATTTTAACTTCAATAGAGTCAGCGTTGTCTTCGACTGACATTCACACAATGCTTGAGTGGCTGAAGAACAATAGAGGCCCTCACAGCCAAATCATGGAGCCCATGGGACACGCAGCACCTCATCGAGCCGCATGGATTCGATCCCCTGGATCGGAAACCATAGAAGAAATCAATGCAGAATATCCCAAACTTCATGATTTTCCTGGAATGGTGAGAATAATGATGTGCTAGATTTAAAGTCTAGATTTAAAATTAACTGAGTGTGTCTGCTTCCCAAACAGTGTTAGGAAGACTATTCCAAAGTTTAGGTGCTAAATAGGAAAAGGATCTACCAATCTGCAGTTGATTTTGATATTATAACTATTATTAGAAACTGGACTAAATTTTGAGGATGTGAAGTACGATAATACAAGAGCTCACAAAGCATTAAATGTTTTAGCTCCCCAGTACTTGAGTAAGTAATTAGCAAGTTTTCAAAATGTATATAGTGTTTAATTGGGAGCCAATGCAGTGTTGGCAGAACATATGACAGCTAATATGGTCATGATTCCTGGTTCTGGTCAGAACTCAAGCTGCTGCATTTTGGACCAACTGGAGTTTGTTTATTATGCGTGCAGGGCAGCCACCCAGTCTCTACTCTACATTACAATAATCTAGCCTTGAGGTCAGGAACGCAAGAGTGAACTTTCCTGCATTTGTCACTGAGTGCAAATGTTGTATTTTTTAAGATGGAAGAATGTGGTTTTACAGATGCTAGAAATGTGGCTTTCAAATAAAAGATTGGTATCAAAGAGCACACATACACACCCAGGTTCCTAACATACGACGAAGACTTGATAGAGCAGCCGTCAAGTATTCTTGGGTATAACATGCAGAGGTTTTTGGTCCAATCATTTGAATTTTTCAGAATTAAGTAGCAGGAAATTACTTGTCACCAATTTTTTTTTATCAGCGGTTAATTTTGTGAATTGGAAGTTTCGTCTGGGCACAAATAAATTTAGAGCTGAGTTTCATCAGCATGAAAGCTAATGGCATGCTTCCTAATGATATCTCCTAAGGGTAGCATGTACAGCAACGGTCCTAGTACTGAGCCTTGAGGTACTCCATACTGAACTTGTGTTTGATATGATGTTATAGCATATCATAGCTGCACTAAAGAATCTTCATTACAGTTACACATCATTGTCATTGCATTGCTGATAACGTCGGATATTTACTTTTTTTTGTTTTCTTTTAAACAGTCTCTGGGGAATAGCTCTATCAACAATCAATCATGTCCCGGTCAATCATCTGTGAGGAATGACCCCGTGACCCCAGCACAGATAATACTGGAAAGCTGCCAAACAAGATCAAGCAATAGCTTTGTAATAGCACGTCTTTTATACACTTGAATTAAGTTTTGTAATTTTTTTATCAGAACAAATTGAATGTTGTTCTTTTCACAGGATATACGAGAAATCCTGAGCAATTCTGGAGGATCGGCGTTAATATCGTCTTTAGACAGAGACAGACACCTAAGCCTCAAGGAGCGACGTCAGATGGTGCGGTTGTTGGTTTCTCATTTGATGGGAAGGTTTGGGGAAAAGTGAGTAGAACTATAAAATGATAAAATCACTTGACCAGTGCACATGAATTAATAAACTGGCCTGTATGAACGTTTCATATGCATGTTTCTTTGTATAGCCCGACAGCTGAGATCAAGAAGGAGATGGCTTTGGCAATAACTGCCCAGTTTCCTTGTCTGAAAAGCAATGAGGGATACGGATATGTAAGTTGTGCTGACACATTCTGATTAAAAGATAATTATTACATTTTTGTTATATTACATTATAATTATTATGACTTTTCTGTTTTGTTGCAGGAGGTGTGGTATACACCTTGTCGCTATCGTCACCCTGCAACCGGGTATCTAGAAGAACGACTCCGCAACGTGAGGAAACGTCTGAGAGGCCAGAGACAGCAAAGCAATCCACAGCCATCCCAGTATTCCTCTTCCCGACCCAGTTTTCCACTGCCAGGTTCGTGCTAGGGATAGGCGTTTATGTGCAAAGGGTTTTAGTATGCAAAGGGAATGTTGTACGTTTGCTCTTTAGACAATTTGCACGGCAAAATATTGCTGTGAAATGAAAGGGATAGTTACATTTACATTTATGCATTTGGCTGACGCTTTGCATTTCCAGGGACACATTTACTTATCAGTTCTTGCTTTCCCTGGGAATCGAACCCATGACCAACGCTCTACTATTTTAGATACTTCTATGTCCTATGTCATTCCAACAAGTGTTATTTCTTAGTCTAGAAATGACGTCTTTAGTGAGAAACGACACCAGATCTTAGGCAGAATATCTGATCTGTATTCCAGGTCCTCTGCAGTCATAAGGGAGCTTTATGTAAGGGACACACTGATAATCTTCACCTTAGTTTTCAAATATCATGTTTTTAAATAGATTAAATTTGTTTTTATCATTTTTATTTTGGGATTTTAACCTCAAGATGGAAACCAAAAGTTTTTTTTGGTTAAAAACGTAATGTTTATATTTTTTTTTATCTTTTTTAGATGCATTCACATATATATATACACTATATTGAGTTATGACGTCTGCCTTTACATGCACATGATCTTTAATGACATCCCATTCCTAATCAGTAGGGTTTAATATGGAGATGGTCAAACCCTTTGCAGCTAAAACAGCTTCAACTCTTCTGGGAAGCTTTTCCTCAAGGTTTAGGAGTAGGGTTGGGTATCGTTTGAATTAGAGCCAGACCGATATATCGGTAGGCCGATATTAGGCATTTTCCAAACTATCGGTATCGGCAGTTATAATGGCCGATAAATGAATATTTAAAAAATAAAATAAAAACGGACGAAACACGCTTGAACCATGTCATGAGTGTTGGAGTTGTATAGTTTGTCCACCAGAGGGCACTCTACACCGTTCCTGTTGGCAAGCTAAACGCTCATAGCTAACCATAAAGCTAATGCCAATATCATCAGTCTGTTCTGTTGAGACAATAAAAGAAACAAGTTTCTTTTTAAAATGCATTGTCATATTACATATTATTTTAGTTAAAACTCATAAATAACTCCAAATAACTAATGTTAGGGAAATCTGTTAATGTTTTGTTGCGCGTTTCTGAAATAAAAAAATAAATAAAAAAATATCGGCCGATATATCGGAATATCGGATTTTAAAACCAAAAAATATTTGTATCGCGGTATCGGCCTTCAAAATCCTTTATCAGTCGGGCTCTAGTTTGAATTTGAACGATTCCGATTCCTTGTTTCGATTCCGGTTCCTAACGATTCTCGATTCTGATTCTTTTAAGAGGCAGGGTCAAAAAAGTTTAGCTAACCTTGCTAACCAACAGTCTTTCTGAAGGAAATACTCCTTTAGTCACAAACTTTGCATTTTGCCGAGATTTCGTTATTTTTAGAAAAGTGAAGCCACACTTTGGATCACCGACGTAAGCTACTCATGTTCGACTCGTGCGGTTATGCCAACACTTCCGGTAGACGCTTCTTCGTTGGTGTTGTTCAGCGGTTTCTTCTTCCGCTCGGCGGACTGTGAATATCGAAACTTTTTTTTTTTTTTGGTGAATATCGAAACTAGGAATTGAAATTTTAACTTTTGAACGATTCCGGGAAAAACGAAAAGTTAGTCCCGATTCCAATCGATACTCGAGTCTCGATACCCAACCCTATTTAGGAGTGTTTATGGGACTTTTTTGACCATTCTTCTAGAAGAGCATTAGTGAGGTCAGGCACAGATGTTGGCCTGGCTCGCAGTCTCCGCTCTAAATCATTCCCAAAGCTGTTATATCGGGTCAAGGTCAGGACTCTGCAGGCCTGTCCAGTTCCTCCACACCAAACTCACTCATCCATGTCTTTATGGACCTCGCTTTGTGCACTGAAGCGCAGTCATGCTGGACTTGTTGGGCCAGTGTATTGTTGTAAATTAAGTGGTATATGTCGGCATACTAAGACACATTCCTATCAACTGTATAATCTAAATCTTTGAGTTGACTTTGGAACAGGGACATCCCCAAACTGTTCCCTCAATGTTGGGAGCATGAAGTTGTCCAAAATGTATTAAGAGTTCCTTTCACCGGAAACAACGCCACACCATAATCCCCCTCCACCAATCTTTACTCTTGGCTCAATGCAGTCAGACAAGTACCCTTTTCCCCTCATTGTAATGTGATTTACCTTCAACAGAGTCACAGTTATCTTCAGATGTCATTCAAAAAATGATTGAGTGGCTGAAGAACAATAGAAGCCCTCACAGTCAAGTTATGGAGTTCATGAGACACACAGCCCCTCATCGAGCCGCATGGATTCGATCACTTGGAACAAAAACCGTAGAAGAAATCAATGCAGAATATCCCAGACTTCACGACTCTCCTGGAATGGTGAGAATAATTTTCTGAAGCCTGTAGTAGAAATCCTACATTAATTTAGAAAACAAAAATGCTTCAACTTTATTCATTATATTGTTACTTGCAATCTTGCATTACTATTATTGTTTTTATTTAGATATTACAGGACTTTGAAGTTGTATTCCCTGACCATGCTGACCGCCTTTATGAATTTTGGGCTCCTGTCTTCACTGACCGGATTTTACTTTTCACAAAAAAAGAACCAAAGGCTTCTGACGTCCTTCCAGAAAATCTGGAAGCACTGCCAATAGGTAGGACGTCCTATTAAAATCACACACAGAAGTGCCATTGTTGTGACTGGTTGACTGAGGGTCTAAGTGGTTGAATTTTCAGGAACTGCACGTTAGGGTTAAGGGATTAGTTCAGTTCAGAATTAAAATTTCCTGATAATTTACTTTTCCCCTCATCTTCCAAGATGCTCATGTCTTTCTTTCTTCAGTCAAAAAGAAATGTAAGGTTTTTGAGGAAAATATTCCGAGATGTTAATTTAATGGGGTCCAACGGGTCGAAGGTCCAGATGTGAGTTTCATTGTTAGTGGTGGAAATTTTGATTCTTTCCAGAGACAGTTAGTTCACCAAAATGATTAGTTCAGATTTGTTCTCTAATTCGTTCAGTGACAATTTCTTCATATAACATAAATACTCCAGCTGGGGGTGAAAAAGAGTGTCTTTTGTGCCGTCTTAAGTCAATGGACGTATTTACTTGTTAAAAAAAAAATTAAAAATATTGGACATTGTTAAAAATGAATAAAATAAGTGGTTCAGATGACCAAAGAACAATGTTTTCTTGCATAATTAACATTTTAATTGTTAAGTCAGACGTACACATTCATAAATCTGTGATAATATTAAACGTTGAGTTATGTTAAATATGAATATAAACTATCGTATGTGCACACGATAATGGTGCTTTCATCCACTTTCTGCTGATTGCTGAATGAGATTGAATCACATGCTAAATGTCCGGTCTACCCGGTACTCTCATTCATTTAATTCACGAACGAAATGTACCAGTTCGTTCAATTCATTCAAGAATGAGATCTCTCTTGGTTTAAAATTTTTAGAGAAGTGCATGACATGAATAAATATATCAAAAATATCGATAATACAAAATGAACACAAAACACCAGCCCTTACAGTATAGTAAATTGTTCAAAGTGCAAAATACCACAAAACTTAGTCTAAAACACATGAATAAAATATAAGAGAGACAGGTAAAGAGAAGTGTACGTTTAAATCAAGTAAACAGTCACAAAATGGCAATGTTCATTTTTCTTTGTTAGCCTACATTTAACCATCAGCTTGCGTTTTTAAACTGTTTTTATTTTACTATGGTAAAGTGTACATTTCTTTCTTTGACCCAAATATGGCAACTACACGAGCTGTTCGCCATCATTATCGTACTGGTTATTTTCATTCACGAAAGACATGTACCAGTTTGTTCAACTCGTTCACGAACTAGGGCTGGGCGATATGGCCAAAAAATGATCACGATAATATTTTTTATATCAGTTGATATCGATAATTATCACGATATATGTCAAATCTTTATTTCTTTCAAGTTTTAAGGCAGATTTTGCTCCTAAGTGAAAGTTGTAGAAACCAGAGCATTAATTGTGTTTTTAAACTACTGTTTTTTGTTTTTTTTTGTTTTTTTTTTTTTATGTAACGACCACATTTTTAGTGAGCTCGCGCTGCGCTGCCGTTTGGTCTTTGAGCCGAGCGGATAAATGCTCCGTGTGGCGCGCGCGCGGTTCAAATGAGTTTCGTTCCGCTTTTGGCGCATAAACATTATCGGACATTTATCGACCTCTTGATATCGTTTTATCAAGAAAAATTATATTGCGATAATTATCGTTATCGTTTAATCGCCCAGCCCTAGTTCAGACTCAAAGCAGCTCGGTCACGGTCAGTGAAGGGCGTATTCGTTCACTACATTCAACAAATCACATGCTCTGCCACATCACACTCGAAGGCTATCGGCTCGAGGTTTAAGTCCACAGAGAGACCCGGTTCATTTGTTCACCTAAAAGACTTTTGATTCGTTCACGAACATAACATCACTTACACAGTTACTCACTCATCACAGTTTCAGTGCAGCTTCAAAGTCTCGAGGAATAAGAGTCTCATCTAGACAAACCGGTGGACATTTATAACAAAATACACATTTATATACTTTAACCACTAATGTTCTTCTATCGGTGACAACTGCAAGCTTAACTTTTTTCTGATGTGTTTGCTCTGCAATCTTCTCGTTCAAAGATGTTCGTGGAGAAATTGCCTTGAATTGCCTTCCTGTCATCCTGCCGTCATCGCCATATCGCACAAATGAGAAAATTGTGCGTCCAACATATGCGGAAATGAAGCGCAGCTTCATCGACATTCAGCCCGTGAGTAAAAGCAACACCTCAACATCAGCTGTAGTGAATTACCCTGGATCCATTCCTCCTGTTCAATCCTCACTCTTAGGGGTATTTACACAACACTGCTTTCAGCTAAAAACTTTTTATTTTTATTTATTTACATTTAATTCCACGGCTGACTTTGCTTCGATTCATTCGTAGGGCTGTCACTTTAGTGAAAAATCCTGTTCGATGTCTGAGACACTAGTGTTCATTGAATCGATTGCAAAATCTGAAGACGTTTCCATTTCCAACAGCAGATACAGGCGAATCCACGGACACCTATCAGGCGTTAGGACGAGCGTAAAGAGGCTTGAGACGCACAAGTCAGCAATATTCCTGATCATTTATTGGCGTGATGTTTCGTCACAATGACAAACAGGAGCGCAACATTCAGGGATTGAGATTAACACACTCGACCCGGGAAACGCGGGAAACGCTGTCCAATCACGAGCCAATCAGGCGTGTTTCTGTGTTTACTCACTTTCTTTGCTGGGGAAGTTCGTGTAAGACAAATCTGCGCAAATACACAACTCGTGATCCTCATGGTGCTCTTCGGTCATTTCTGACTGAAAAATTTTCTGTTTTGAATTTTTAAAAATCACAGCTTCATCGCAATGTTACGAAACTTCGTGACTTTTATGGCATTATGTATGTGAACACACAACAAAATTGAGGTCATGATCCGAGCATGCTAAGTGTTCGTAAAAAAATAGTCACACTTGTGCTCTTCGGTCAAAAATGACCGACACTAGGAAATGAATGGGAAATTGTAAAAAAAAAAATTTTGTCTATTTTTTATTCTAAATTTTTTTTAGCCTTTTCTCTTTACTGTAACCAGATGGTGCTAATTTTCTTCAAAAAAATTTTTTTTTCCTGAAGGCCTAGACTCTATATTAGACTAAAATACTGCATTATTTATTTTTTTGAAAAAAATAATATATATATATATATATATATATAGAAAAATATATATATTTTTCCATGACAAAAATAAACCATAAATATTGCATAAATATTAATAATTTCAATTAAATTGTCTTAAAAATACTAAATTAAAAAGAATAAATATTATAGAACAAAAATAAATTGCATTGGTTTTACTGGGATAAAGAGAAAGTTTCATTTTTAGGTGTCCGGTCACTTTTGACTGGAAAGATAACAAGTGTGACTCCGAAACGAAGAGCACCTGAGGGTTAATACAGCGTATCGCAGAATCTGCTCATTTCTGGCTTACTTGAACACACACGTCACTACACAACACATAACGGCACGCTTGTTCACTTGCGTTGAAGTAATAGCGAATATTAAAATGCATTTGGTGAACAGAAAAGACTGTTATTTCCCAGCATCCCACATGTTCTGTGTTGATCTGTCCGACTAACACACATTTTTGGTTAAAAAACAATAAAGGCTGTTTAAATCGATTCCCTATTTTCGTTTTCCAAACTCGCGTTGGTCCGATCGATTGTGCAGTCGATTTCCACACGTAAAGTGACAGCCGTATTTATTTGTACACATGTATTGTGTCCATGTAATATAGTCACATGTCAACTGAACTGCATTCATTGTTTTAAGGTTGGAACTGATATGGTTCATTACCTGGACAGCGAGACGAGCCCGGATCCACATGTGCTGGTGCTCGGGGACAAAGGGAACTTCTCCGAAGTGTTCGTCATTTTCAACGGGGAGGCGATCGAACAGGAGACTTTAGTTCAGGCTGTGGATTTATGTTTCAAAATCTTTTATGTCTACGCCATAAACTATCCAAAGCCGTCTGCTCCCATTTGGGAGTTCTTGCAGTACGCCATCTTTAAAATCCCCGGAGGAGTGCCGTCAACACACTGCTGCCTCCTTAAGAACTTCGTTTTCAATGTCACTGATCATCAGTAGTCCACAGATGCGCTTGTAGATTAGCACCATGTGTTTATAACCCCGTGCAGACACTCGCAAGACTTCATCACCCGCTGGAGCCCCGCCGTCCTCATCCTTCATCTTTAGAAATATAGAATGAACAACTTGTGAATAACCAAAACATAATCATGGGAATTGTGGATTTATCTTTAAACAACATTAAATAAATTAGCTTAATGATGTTCATTCCTCAATTGAATTTTACTTATCGTCAGTGTTGAAGATCAAAAGCTTTCTGGAAATCACATTTGTATGAAGAGAAATAATTGTTATAAAAACTACAAAATTGTTCTTTATGAAACGGACCTTATCTTTTATAAATACTGGGAGATATTTTATTCTAAGGGTGTTATGGTGCTAAAAGGAAAATACTGTCTTGAAAAACTGTTAGTGTTACTGGTAAAAATATAATATTTGACATGCATAAACAAATAAATGAATCAGAATCCATATTAAGATAAAAAACTGTTGCCATAACACCCACACTTATCCAAGACCGCACACATTTATACATTACTGTCAAGGAAATGATTTACTTCGGGTAATATTTTATTTGCTTGATTACGTTTTCAAAAGCATATTAATACATACATTTTGAAAGTCTCAGAAATGAAATAAAATACTGTATAAAAAAATACTACAGGTCTAAAAAGTCAAATGAATTTGTAACGGTTGTTGCGTTTAGTTCGCTGTCAGTTTTCCCGTCCCTTCTAAAAGTAGGACATGAAACACACACACACACACACACAAGACAAAATGTGATCGTTTCTGAGGGTGTGTCTGTGCAAATAAACATGTCATTATAGGCTGAGAATAATTCAGGTATATTGGTCGTGATATTATATCTCCGAATGGATCATGTGATCACATCATTGGTTTGCATGTCTTTCACACACACATACACACACACACTCATTTCGAACAATTTGTGGGTGACATGATGAAAAAACATGGTGCATAAAAAAAAAATGCTATCATTGATCTCATCTATAAATTCATATACAGAGGAAACTTGAAAAAATTAAATATGGTGCAAAAGTTCATTTCAGTTATTCAAACTAATATATAGACTCATTACTTGAAAAGTGAGATATTTCAAGCATTTATTTGTTATAATGTTGATGATTATGGATTACAGCTTATGAAAACCCCAAATTCATAATTAGAATATCGTGAAAAGGTTTTCATATCTGTAATCCATAATTATAACAAATAAATGCATGAAATATCTCACTTTGCAATAAACAATATATTAATTTCACCTTTTAAGTTGAATTCAACACGATATTCAATTTTTTTGAGTTTCGAGTTTCACCTATAATTATTAATGACATTCATAAATCTTTCAAAGTCTTTTCTGCAAGGAGTAGATAAAGTTTGCATTCTTTATGCAACCGCTTATAAAACACAAATTTGTCAGTCCAGAAAAGCACACATTTGAAACGTATGGAAACATTAAATAAGATGTTCACTGAGACGTCCATGTCTGCCAAGATGATGTGTGATCTTTCCACTTCTAGCATCAGCCGTCTAAATCAGATCAAGGACACACACTGAGACTTTCCTTTCTTCAGCGATGCTTTGAGACATTTATTAGCTTTTTCATCATTGCAAAGTTCCCAGCAACACAAACGGGCAAAAAAAAAAAAAAAGATATAATTTGTCAGTTCATTACTTGCTCTTCATTCTCCTTGCATTTGTTTAAAAAAAAAAAAAATCTCATTTACAAAGTACGCGAGTACAGAGTACCGGTCGAGATGGATTTGGCGATCTTTCCATCACTTACGGGTCAGTTTGGGTTTTTTAATCAGCTTGTCTTTCTCCAGCTGGACAAGTGGCAATCATCCTGTTCTTTCATCCATTCCAATGTGAAGAAACGATTAAATATTGAAGATGTTCGCTGACTGCTTTTCCACAGGTTTTGTTATCTTGCTTATGTTTGACGTTTGTGCTAGAACTTAAAAGAGAAAGAAGGTCCCGTAAGGACCGGGAACAACAGAATCACACATAATACTCCTTGTTTTTCTTGGTCTTACTGACGCGACTGGTGTCGTCCACTGGTTTCTCCTTTACGATTGATCCGTTGGACTGGGCCGAGTTGCAGATGTAGTTGCGGCTCTCGTCCACATGGTACGAGCCCTCGTCGCGGTTGCGGTATTTGAACATGGCGTAGAGGAGGATGAGGATGCAGAGAGCGGCGGCGGCGACGATGCCCACCACCATGCCCGTGGTGCTGCTGTCCTCGCGGAACACCTCGGACGGACCCGGATAGCTCTTCGGCACCGGGACGGTGGGGTCAGCTGCGGAAACACATTTACATATCAGCAATACACCCCTTTTCAGTTGGTAAACATGCTGACGTTTTTTTGTGGGCGGAGCTTCGGTGGAGGCAGAACGATCCCTCTGGCCGCTTCACTAACGCTAGTTAGCAAGGATTGTTAGCTTGTTTTATAACAATGACTGGAGAAAATCCGATTTTATCTTAATGTATAAGGTCACAGGACCACGATTGTTATTTCTGAAAGCTATTTAACGGACGGAACCAGATTGGCCGACCCGTAGCCGCCTACACGCTCACTCAATGCATGGACGATCGGACAGGATTAACGTACGTTACCTCGGTTGACTTCTACACCTACCTTATAAAGAAACCGATCATAAATAGAAACTGAGGCCATATAAAACCCAGGCTACAGACGCAAAATGGCTGGCAAAGCGAAAAAGGAGACCCATAAATGTAAGTATTTGTGGCTTTAATAAGTATTGTAACGACAAATAATAATTTGCTTTAAGTTACATTCAATATTATGTTCATATTTACGGTCAGTTTCTTCACAGAAACGTTTGTAAAAAAAAAAAAAAAAAAATTGCTAAAATTATTGTAGTTTGCTAACGATAGTCCCGCAACATATTTTCGTCGTCTCCGTTGTTTCCTGCAAACTTCACAAGATAAATGCAAGAAAATAGCTGTAACCCACGCGACTGAGATAACTGCAGCTGTCGACGGCATCTTGGAAGTTGTGATAAACATCGGCGCATCTCCTGTGACGTAGGCGCTAGCGACGACTTATAATGACGTTTAACGGAGGCGTAGTGGTGTCCTATTTCTTAGGGGAATATTTTCACCCCTACGCATTGCCACTCTGTTTCAAGGGTCAAGGGGAAGGCCAAGGGGTAGGGCTAGGGGAAAGTGAAGGGGTAAGGGGTAGAATTGGGATTGGCCCTAATGACACTTCTCATACCCCTTCGTTTGAAGTGTGCTCCTGAAAAATCTTCGTTTAAAGGGCTATCTGGCCCTTCCCCCTAGCCCTCCCCCTCCAACCAAAAGAGAATTGGGACAGCCCTACCCCTTCATGTGGACGCGCAAAACGGAGGTGCGTACAATCTACAAATCAGCAACGATCTTGAAAAAAAGCACACAACAGTGAAGGGGTGAATCTATAAAACATCAAGAGTGCAAAACAGACACATCCAGACACACATAAACACTTTTATACACAAACACACCAAAAAATTCAGATTCTACATGTGTTTTGCATTTTTAAAATGCTCAGTTTTTCCACCAGATGGCATTCATCTCATTTCAAAAATTGCTTTTATGAGGCCTAGGCTTGACTCTAAAATGAAATACAGCTTTAAAAAAAAAAAAAAAAAAAATGTTTTTAAATATTTTTTCTATTATGTTCAATGGGGGGAAATTTTGTTATAATTATTGCATTAATACTAATTATAATTTTTTTTTATTTTTGAAATTTTCTCAAAACACCAAAAAAGAAAAGAAAAAATATTATAAAAAACGAGTAAAAAAAAAATCATGATTTTTGTTTTTTTTAAATATGAATCCCGCCCTTTGGGTCCATTTGGACCCAAACACCCCAAGTGTGACTCTGAAACGAACAACCCCAAGAGGGTGAAAGGGTTAGTTCACCCAAAAATGAAAATTAAGTCATTAATTACTCACCCCCACGCTGTACCAACCCCGTAAGACCTTCGTTCATCTTCGGAACACAAATAAAGATATTTTTGATTGAATCTGAGGGCTGGATCACTTTTCCATAGACAGCCTGAGGGACTGCCTCTTGACGGCCCAGAAAGTCATTAAAAGAAAAGGTTTAAATATTCCATGTGCCTACAGTGGCTCAACTATAACTTTATCAAGCGACGAGACTACTTTTTGTGCGAAAAAAAAAACGTAAATAACGACTTTATTCGACTTTCCATTACTTCCTTATGGGCGCATGCGCGAGAACTGAGACGAGACCGTTCTTCTTCGACTACTTTTTGTTACCGGCTGCTCACCGCTTAGGAGTTTTACCGCCCCCTACCGTATAAGATGACGTACTGATATAGCCGGAGGCGCAAAACGTTCTGTTTACAAGCAGTACTCCAAACACACACATCTCGTACATCTACGTACATGCGCAAAAACTGTTTCCACTGCAGGTTTTTATATTCCTGTTTCCAAGTTTCTGAAACCCCTCATGCGAGCGTGAAACTGTTTTGAGATATATGGAAGTTTTTGGGGAAGTTGATGTGTTTGCAATTTAAATTTGCACAATTTGAAGGGTAATGGAAACACGGTCAGAAAAAGAATTAATAATGAAGAGCAGACTAACCTAACCCACCTGAGTTCGGCTCGCATGGGTCGATGTCCTCATCGTCGCTCGGGCACTCGGCAGACGCCACCAGCAGATCATCAGTAGTCTGCCAAACATGAAGGAAAGAGAGGTTGAATTTAAACAAACCATTCCCAGATCTAACACTACATTACACATGAAACCAGTCGAGGACCTCAGATCACATCACTGAAATATAGAGACTTTGTGTCCAGTTTTGAACAGCAGCCGCGGCCGCTCGTTCAGGGACCGTAACGAACACTCAATGGCTTATTACAAAACATAAATCAGAAGCCACTGCTAAAATCAGTCTTGTCCGTGTCAAAAGATGAAGCTAATGCCATGCATGTTAGTGTGTGTTATTTATTCATTTCTCTAGTGTTAAAGACGTACTTTTCTCAATGATTTGTACTCATTCTTTTAGATGCAATTACAGCCTTCTCCTTTCTAATCATATTTCTGTCAGGACCGCAATCGTCAAATACGATTGACCATTAGCCTACGGTACGGTTAGGATTGGCGGTCTGGTTCTGTTCTGGACAGACTAGATTTCCTGTATATGTAAATATGTTTAGATCTTCACAGTGAAGGGCAACACTTCTGAAATCTCTGTGTAAACAATGAGTGACGTCCACGTGCGAGAGAGATCACTTCCAGCGCTTGCGCCCGCGCCCTCAGATCAGTTGGACGTGGCTGTGGTTACAAGAGGTAAAACGATATAAATACCGTTGGTTTTCTCACACAAACCGCTCGTTTCGTGTCTTAGGCCATCAATGTGTTCTTACATTTACGAGTCATTAAATTTTGACTTCTCTGTGCATGCTCTTTGAGGTGGTGACCATAGACCTCCATTATATGACTGACAGACAACAACGGCTTGACCTAAAAATATCAAAAATGAAAATGCTGCGGAAACAAAGACACCTACATCTTGGATGCCCTTGAAGTACCGAAAAATTAATTTCAAAGTGAAAGACTGCAACCCTGAGGGCCTTCAACTGTACACACTCGTCAAGGCTAACCGTTTACATGACTGACTTTTCTTTATTCTGTATATATGCTTCGGTTAGTTTAGTTGTATGTATCCTTAGACGCATTTATTAAAAAATCAACACATTTTTTAGGAAAGCCGCAATTTTGGGCTACAAAAATCTGAAAAAGTCCTGTGAAATCCTAACGGGACTGGCAGAGCATACAGGTGAAACTCGAATATCGTGTTGAATTCAACTTAAAAGGTGAAATTAATATGTTATAAAGACTCGAAAGATATTTCATGCATTTATTTGTTATAATTGCGATGATTATGGATTACAGATATGAAAACCTTTTCACGATATTCTAATTATGAATTTGGGGTTTTCATATCTGTCATAACTTATAACAAATAAATGCTTGAAATATCTCACTGTGCATGTAATGAGTCTATATAATATATTAGTTTCATCTTTTAAGTTGAATTACTGAACTTTAGCAGGATATTTAGCAGGAACTTTATTTAGGACAGGAGAGAGCGAGGAGCTTCTGACCTGCTGGGGTTCTCCCGCTGAGGTGTGTGTGGTCTGGTGGGTGGAGGTGGAGGTCTCCATCACTGAGGTAGAGGTCTCAGAGCGAGGAACCGTAGCACTGGACTGCGGTGTCATGGAGGAAGACTGCGACTCCCCAACCAGCCTCACGCTGCCTTCCATCCGGATGTTGGGATCTCCTTCCACAGCCATGTTGAAAACCTTCAAGCCATTGTAATAGAAACCAGACATCTGTCCCTGGAAGGAGCGGCTGTGGTCTCGCTCCCAGCCGCCGATCTGGATGGTCATCTGGCTGTTGAAGATCGTGAGCTGGCGGCCTGTGGGAGAACACCGTCACTGAGATAAACAACACTCGGTGCGGATCCACCAGACAAACAACAGTCAATGCGGATCCATGAGATAAACAATGGACTGATGGAAATAATCACGCCTGAGAAAAGGTGGATTATTCAGGTATCATCGCCGTCATGGAGGGATGCTTATGAAAACAGACATAACACAACAGAAAAACAATACATTTAAGCAGTGGTACTTTGCTAAAAGGCCTCTTTAACCCTCTGGGGTTGTTCGTTTCAGAGTCACACTCGGGGTGTTCGGGTTCGGCAAAGTGCGGGATTCATATTTAAAAAAAAAAATTTTTACTTGTTTTTTATAATATTTTTTCTTTTCTTTTTTGGTGTTTTGAGAAAATTTTAAAAAAAAAAATATATATATAATTAGTATTAATGCAATAATTATGACAAAATTTCCCCCCATTGAACATAATAGAAAAAATATTTTGAAAAAAATATATTTTTTTACATTTTTTTAAAGCTGTTTTTCATTTTAGAGTCAAGCCTAGGCCTCATAAAAGCAATTTTTAAAATGAGATGGATGCCATCTGGTGGACAAACTGAGCATTTTAAAAATTCAAAACACATGTATAATCTAAATTTTTTGGTGTGTTTGTGTATAAAAGTGTGTGTGTGTCTGGATGTGTCTGTTTTGCACTCTTGATGTTTTATAGATTAACCCCTTCACTGTTGTGCGTTTTTTTTCAAGATCGTGGCTGATTTGTAGATTTTACGCACAAAAAAACTCAGTATTTTCACATTTTTGCCAATTTCCCATTCATTTTCCATGCGGGTCCATTTGGACCCGGACACCCCAAGTGTGACTATTTTTTTTACAACCACTTAGACTACTCACATCCTGTCCCCAATTTTTTTTTTTGGGTGTTCAAATACCAAATACCAACAAAATCACCGAATTTCAGACCATTTCGAGGAAGCTGTGATTTTTAAAAACATTTTATTTAAATTCTTCGGGTCCATTTGGGCCGAACAACCCCAGAGGGGTAAAAAATATCATCTGGGAACAGTTGGTTTAGCCTGTACAGTACATATTCAGCCAGAAGAAGAGGGGAAAGATTATTTAATGGCCTCTGTCATCATAGAGATGAAAATATATCCATCATGGCAGATAACTGTCCATCTGAAGGCAGCTTGCTAACTTTATACTCTTATAAATGACTGGTTTTAATGTCGTGTGGGTGTTCGAGCACAACAATAACAGATATGCCTTTTAGCAAGAGGAGTGGGTCGGATGCAAAGGTATGGTCATGAAACAAAAGAAAACTGAAGAATAACTCGATTCAAATCAACAACAGAGGCACATTTCATATAAAAGATCACATGATTAAACATGCACTTCAGAATTATTGTACATCAATGGAGAGTCATTTTCATAACTGCATGTAACATTTTGTTAAAGGGACTCGTGCTAATTTATATTACATAATTATTATCTAAATACTATCTATTTATCTAATGTGTACACATATACGACAATTAAAAATAGTTACACAATCAGAATTATTGTTTTAATTTGGACATTTTGATTTTATCATTTAAAAGTTTAAATTACATTAAAAACATTTTCTCTTTTTTATATATCAAGGTTATTCAAACTTCAGTCCCTTTAACCGAAAGGTATGATATAAACTAGTTAATACAGTGTCCAATAATTACAAGCTACATTTATCTATTTAAATTGCTTTCATTTATTGTTTAAATGGTTTATTTTACATACAACATACTAAAAATTATTCTAAGTTTTATCAGTGTTTTTACCTTTGTCGAGTAGCCATTCGTCAACTACTCGACCGAGCCGAAATGGGAATCGCTGTCTGGCGATCGCCAGCCGTTCGCTATCAATGCTTCCTTTAAAGTTTAAAGAGACATTTCATTGGTTACAATCCAAGATCATGGGAGATTTAAAACTGATTATTCGAGCTGTTCAGTTTTTAAGTTGACATATTATATTTTACACTCCATTTTAGTTTATATGAACAGTTGACCTCATATGTTTGTTTTTAAACCCCATGCAGAATTTATACAAACATTAGAAATATACATTAAGATTTTTTTTATTTATTTATTTAGTATTGCCCTTCAGAAGCTGCATAAGTTATTGTCATGTTTTTTACAAGACAGCGTTTCCACTACATTAGCTCCTAATATAACATGCTGGTAATATAGCGTGATGTCCACCAGAGGGCACTCATTCCCATCATGCCAACTACATTTCCAATAACCCATTGCCTGTGAGCCGCGTTTCCATTACCCTTCAAATTGCACAAATTAATTGACAATAAACACGTCAGTTTCTCAAAAACTCACATATCGCAAAAAAAGTAAAAAAAAAACAAAAACTGCAATGGAAACAGTTTTTGTGCATTTACAGGTCACCTGACCTAAAGTAGTAAAGGTCGATCGTTCTTTAAAGAACATAAAGGGGTGTATAAGTATAATTTTCTCTCTTTGCCGTTAATTCTTGGATAACACACCTGCGTCTTTTTCGGCGGTGACTGGGATATACATACGGGTTGGAAAATCAAGCGTAGCGTCAGTTCTGGTGGGTCACGTTAGTCGAGTGACTCTTAGCCGATCCTCTAGGAATACGACTCTATCACTGTATTCATATATAATCTCTTCAGTATTACGTATTACGCAGCGATGGCGTTTCTCAAGAGCGATTACCCTCCTCCCTCCCCAGCTCCTCCTGTCTCAGTCAGGGTTTGGCCTTCTCATTCCCCTCCAATCAGAATACACATTCATTTATGTTAGGATTACTTTATTACTAATTTGTGATCAAGGATATTATCCTAGGTCTTTATGACCATTTAATGCTGGCTTTCATTTTAATTTGGAATTCCAATTAAAAGTTGTTTACTAAAATGATGCTAACGGTAGGGTTGACAATTCAAGAGAACAAACAGTGAGAGCTGACAATAGCTTTTCATTTTTTAAGTGATTATTTAGACATATCTTGTTAGCACAAAAGCACATAGTTTCCTGAAAATTCACAAAACATTCACATAACATTTACTGAATATGTATTGAACGTTTACTGTACCTAAACAACGGTGTAAAGGCAAACTTTGTTTGAAATTCCTAATTAAAACGGTCTTGCTAAAGAAACACAACTCATGTGACACAAAAATACTGCTGACACAATATGATTAGAAACACTTCATCTCATAATGTGGCTGTTGCCTGGCTATGAATCGGACTGATTAAGTCCATCTTTACATTTAATTATGAGCAAGTTAAAGTATAAATGAATCCAACACCTCTAAACAGTGCCGTTGTCAAAACCTTTTATCTTGTTAAAGGGTTTGTTCATCCACAAATGAAATTTCTGTCATTAATTACTTTATTATTAATATAATATCTACTACATTAATTGTGTCGTTCCAAACCAGTAAGAAATCATGTTTTTGATAGCAACGTCATTGCAAATTTTAAAGCCCAGAGAGCTAGTAAAGACATCATTAAAATAGTCCGTGGGACTCCAGTGGTTCAAAGCGACGAGAATACTTTTGTGCACGCAAAAAATCAAACAAAAAAAAACGACTTTATTCAACAATTTCTTCTCTTCCGTGTCAGATCTCCTACACTATTCGGGTCGTAAACAAAGTTCAGAGCTTCCGGGTTCTACGCCAGATTGGTGCCTCGCTATTGGCCGACGCTGGTCACATGATCACCGCGACACAACCATGTGATGCTGACGCAGGAGCAGCCAATAGTGAGCCGGCGTTCTGCTGTAGGAGCGTAGGAGGCTGACGTGGAAGAGAACAGAATGTTGAATAAAGTCTTTATTTTTTTTAAAAGTCACATGGACTATTTTAACGATGTCTTTACTATCTTTCTGGACCTTGAAAGTGGCAATGATTTTGCAGTCTATGGAGGGATCAGAAAGCTCTCGGATTTCATCAAAAATATCTTAATTTGTGTTTCGAAGATGAACGATGGTCTTACGGGTTTGGAACGACATGAGGACGAGTAATTACTTAGAGAATTTAAATGTTTTAAATGGCCAAAATGACCCAGTGAGCATTAACCTAGTTAACGAACATGTGGAAAAGAGCCTAATTCTGCTTTCATGTTCAGAATTCAATAGAATTCAATGCAAACACAAAGTAAGCGTGTTCATCTCAGACAGGTGTAGTCGAGGTGTTTCTCACCTGTGGGGAATCGCTCAATAACAGGAAGATCGTCCACCTGCAGTGTCGCGTTGCCGCCACTTCTTGTAAACTTCACTATGTGGTATTTTCCATCATTCACAAACTTTGATTTCTCCTCTATGTTGATGTCATCTGTGCCCACATTAAATATAGCCGTAACGTAACCTTTTACCTGGAGAAAAACACAGAGAAACAGGTTGTAGCATTAGTAACATTATAATCCATCCCACACTCTTCAGGTCACGCCGAAGCGTCTCAATGTGGTTACGGTCAACTGGCCATCCCAGAATATTGACCTTGTTCTTTTTAAGCCCTTGTTTTGTTGATTTCTTGTGTGCTTTGGATCACGGTGTTGTTTAATGCACTGGAGATGTGTGTGTGTGCCTTTCCCAATCAATTCCAATCCACGACTCATAGGAACATCTCAAAGAAGATCCAGAGAAATGGGATGCATTTGTGCAGAAATGGGGAAGGTTTCCTGGAGCCACGTTGCATTTTAATTACAGTAAAATTAACCCCAAACTCTGGGGTTAACTGAGTTTGCTGAGTTTGTGTTTACTGAGTTTAATGAATTAACTGAGTTTGTGTAATCTGTTTTCTCTTCTTCAAAGATCAGTCAGATATTGGGCCCTATCTTTCATCATTCCTATTTTGCACCCGCTTAAAGCAGGCTTTTTTCCTCCAAAGACGCACGTCGGTAAACTATATGAACTTGCGCTCCTAACCCTAACCCTAACCCATTACATCCAGAGAGGGGGGGCTAGAGGTCAAGCTCCGCCCGAATGATAACTGAGGGCAAATTTGGCTAGTAGTATGGAGAAAACATAAAGCATGTTGAGAGAAAGTGTCAAATGTGTCGAAAGACTAGAAATCAAGCTCCACCCATTACATCCAGAGAGGGGGGCTAGAAGTCAAGCTCCGCCCATTACATTTAGAGAGTGGGAGCTAGAGGTCAAGCTCCACCCATTACATCCAGAGAGCGGGAGCTAGAGGTCAAGCCCCACCCATTACATCCAGAAAGTAGGAGCTAGAGGTCAAGCTCCGCCCATTACATCCAGAGAATGGAAGCTAGAGGTCAAGCTCCGCCCATTACATCCAGAGAGTAAGCTAGAGGTTAAGCCCGACCCATTACATCCAGAAAGTAGGAGCTAGAGGTCAAGCTCTGCCCATAGCTCCTGCCCAAAACTATATGTGTATGGCAATATCTGAAATCATTGCCCTTGTGAGGACATTTTTAGTCCCTGTGAGGAAAACAGCTTATAAATCATACTACCAGTATGTAATGTTTTTTGAAAATGTAAAAATGCAGAAAGTTGTTGTAAGGGGAGAGAATATACAGTTTGTACTGTATAAAAATCATTATGTCTATGGAAAGCTTGGTCTTGTGGGGACATTTATTTCTGGTTCATATGGATGGATTATTTTTAAGTCTACCTGAGAATTTGATCCAGTGAGGATGTTGAAATGTTCTCTTGTGATACAGGTTTGTTCTTCGGGACACAGAGTGTATAAACACACACAGGTGATACAACGTCTAAAAGCAATTTTGAGAACAGACTTGCACAGTTACTATGGAAACAGCAGTGACAGTGATGAGAGAGGGAGGGGAGGCTCTAACAGTGGACACACACACACACACACACACGATTAATAATGTCGAGTGTATGTATGATAGCATAATCACCGTATCTCATGAGCCCAGAGTAATCTGAGTGTGACACGGGGGGGTGAACGCGGCAGTGGCGTGCCAGAGTCGCTGTGCTGTTCGGGGCTCGTGGGTTCATGTGCGTGTGTGTGAGATGCGCAGCAGCGGCGGGTCTGATCTCTAAGTTCGTGTCAATGGGCAGGTGTTTAATTGGTGTGCTGGGAATCGCGTGCGACAGACTTCCCAGCGGAGACACGGCAAGAATAAACATACGCACAGTAGCTCTGGAAAAACAAGGATGGCAGACACGCAGAAAACAACAGCAATGAGCTTTCAGATGAATTAGCAATCACAGATGGAGTTTAACAGATTCATATCCACCGCAAGTTTGCAGTCACAGGACAGAAAGCAAAAAGCATGCACCTTGACTTCTCAAACTGTCTCTTGTTTAGTGTTCCTGAAGGGAATTCAAGGTTCAGGAGCTTGTGGATCAAATCTACACTTCACAACCTGACCATTCTCGGCCATGTGTACGGCATTGCATATTACAGTTTGAAATTATACTTTTAAAAATATTGTTGGATTGTTTCGCTAGTATGTAGCATTAAAAAATGTACATTGTTTAAAATTAGTTTGTATTAATGATTTCTGTGTTTTTCCATTATTTTATTACAGGAATTATTGTTCATTAGTTGCATTTACAAGTTAACAACTTAAAATGTATAATGAGCACATCATCATTTTCTTAACATTTGCTTTAGGAACATTGCATCCGATGTGTTCACTTTACTTAAAGCCATCAACGCTGCAAGTTACTGCATTATTACTCACAATAAGTATTCATAAGAACACAACACGGCTATTAATAACAATGTATTCACTTATTTGACAGATATAAATCTAAATTACTAAAAACTAATTGTAACTATCATATAATTATATTATAGTTTTTTTTTTTTTTTTTTTAACCTTTATTTATCCAGGTAAAATGTTTGAGAACCACTTCTCATTTACAAACATGACCTGGCCAAGAGGCTACAGGAAAAAATAAGAACGTACAGCTGTACATACACATAACACTTAGAACAAGCAGCTAAATAAAAATAAAAAAAGACAACAGAGAGGAAAAAGAAAACGAATAGAGTGCTTAAATATGTGTATAAATATGGTTTATGATCGTCAGCAGGAACAAGAGTCAACTATGTAATTTTCGAGGTTTTGCTTAAAGGTGGAGATTGGGATCAGAGATGTAAGTTTCAGGGTATTTTATGTAAAGCTTCATCCTGAAGTATCCCTTTAATGTAAATGCCCTCCCCAATTCAATGTTATATTTTTCTTCCTATATTTCGAGCAGTAATCTCACTCTCTTCTTCACGTTCGTCTTCAGCGCGTCCCATATCTCTGGCTTGTTTTAACGTGCTGTTAACAAGCTTCGTAATATTTGACACAAATTTCATTTCGGGAAATGATTGCAATAAAGTTTGTGTGCAAGTCCAGACTAGAGATTAGCCTAAATGAAGCTTAAAAACTGTGTGTCCGAAGCACAAACCGGCAGTTTACAGTGCATTTATTGGCAAATATTGGCACTTGCACAAATGCTCCTAAACAAATTGAGGTTGTACAGATTCAATTTTCGGGAGCATATGTGAAGGTCGCAATTATGAGCCTTGGTTCATGAACAACTCATCATCTCACACCTTCTCCTACACTTCTACTGGCACTCACACACACATATCAACACATCTCTCCTCACCGTGTTCAAGCGGCTGCGGGAAAAAACCTTCTCTAATCACTTAAATCATAGAAAGTTAGAGGCCTGACTTTCTCCTCCAGTTCATAGCTAAAGCCTAGTTCACACTACATGATTTTAAAATGTCGGGCTGAACTGTGCAGTTCACACTACATGACTTGCTCTCAGTGAAATCATGAGTGTTCAAGTTGTTTAGCTGTTCACACCACACAACACAACGTGATTGATCCACAACAGGAGGTAACTCACTACACGAGTTAACAACGCACTACATAGAGATACAACCACGATCGGATGATAAGAGCATATCATTTGTGACTCAATGAGAGCTGTTTCAGTACTATAGTACGGTCTAAATCCTGAAAATAATCAAACAAATAACGAGTTGACAACAACACGATTCTATCTGGTCTAGAAACCATGTTTTGTCACGAAAAACCACGCAATAAAACGAACCAAAAATGACGCGAAACTGCAGAGAAGCACACAACACGCGAATATGGACGTCAGACAGAAACTAGTGCTGCACACTGTTTGCTCGACGATCTGCTCTGAGAAAAAAAATGCGAAAAAGATTTACCTGGTGTCCTCAACCCATATGATTGGCTGTACTCATGACATCACTGAGATTGAGTCGCGCGACTGCTCGAGATATCTAGCATGCTAGATATTTTTCTGAGCTCGGTGACCTGTCTGCGAGGTGTCTGCGAGCTGTCTTTGATGCGTTGTTGGCTCTTTCACACTAACGGATTGGCGATCGTTAATCGTCCGCTAATCGCCCGCGATTTGCACGCGATAACACCCTGACTTGTCGGCGACTCAACGATTTGCAAATCGGGCTTAAATCGGGCTTAAAATCACGTAGTGTGAACTAGGCTTAAAAAAACACGGTTGAAAACAACTCTTTTTCACAGAACAACCGGGCTGGACAACAACTAATCAGGGTTGTGTGTCCAGTCAACAAAGCCTGCCTTGTTATCGGTCACTGAAGCGCTGCCGACTGAGAAAGCCGTTCCCTCATTCTGCTAGATCATCTGTAGCTTTTGACTCTCAAAAATACTCTCCACTGGTTTGAATCTTACCTCAGGTCTTTCAAGGTCACCTGGAGGGAGTAGATGTGTAAAGCACATCAGGGGTACCCCAAGGCTCTGTTCTGGGACCCCTCCTTTTCTCCACATTCACTACATCACTGGGACTCATTCCACAGAACATGGTTTCTCATGCAGTTCCTTTGCTTTTCATTTCAACCACACAATCTCAAAATAGCTGCACAGATCTCAGACTGCCAAGCAGACATCTCAGCATGGGTGAAAGAACATCACCTGCAACTCAATCTAGCGAAGGAGGAGCGGTACAGCAGTTCACTATCCACATAGAGTTCAAAAGACTTTTTAATGTTTTTAAAAGAAGTCTCTTGTGCTCACCAAGGCTGCATTTATTTGATTCAAAATACAAAAAAAAATATTTTTAGAATATAAAATTCACATTTTCTATGTGAATATCTAGTCAAGTGTAATTTATTCCTGTGATCAAAGCTGAATCTTCAGCATCATTACTTCAGTCTTCAGTGTCACATGATCCTTCAGAAATCACTCTAACATGATGATTTGATGCTCAAGAAACATTTATGTTTATTATCAGTAAAAAAAATAAATAAAAAAAATCAAGATTCTTTGATTAACTGAAAGTTAAAAGGAACAGCATTTATCTGAAATAGAAAGGTTTTTTAACATTGTACCCTGTGTTCAAAGGTTAGGGGTCAGAAGGGGGGAATAACTCAGCAAGGAAAGTTACTATGAATGACATTTATAATGAGAAATGAAATATAATAAAAAAATTAACATTTCATAGGGCCCTATTATTGTATCCAAATTAATAAATTAGGGTTGTTTTATGAATTCAATTACTGATATGTTTTTGATTAATCTACTAAAATGGAATATGTGCAATAATTTGGAAAAAACTTTTTGTTCAACTGTAAATAAGTTGCTGTTAAATTGAACAAGTTTCATGATTTCAATTAATTACACATGCTTTTGATGAATACAATTTTACTATTGTCTTCTGCATTTTGTTTTCATAAGTGATGCATTTTACACCGGTTATGTTACACCTGCTAACACTTCTTTTGTCATTGCCTCCTTAAGATGTAAGAATCGAGTGTTGATTTCCACATTGTAAGTTTCTGTAAATAATAGCATCTGCTAAATAAATACATATGTTATAAGCAGCTGAAATGTTCAGCAGAAAGCTTCTTTGCAAAATTGAACTCTGCCTCACTGATTATTATCACTGTAAAGCGTAATTTAAAATGAAAATCCAGCGTTTAATCGCTGGTGTTTCTGAGGTCACAAACGAGCTTGTAACCAATCAGATCAACGTGTGATCATCAACCAGTGGATCTCTGAGTGGAGGCAGGGCTCATTTGCATATTCATAGAACCGCACATACTAAATGAGGCGAGGGTGTCGAGTTACATTCAAGATATTTTAAGGCATCAAAGAAAACACATTTAAATGAGTCATTTTGATGATCAAATATGAGATGGATAAAATTATTGACCACATGGAGACTTAAGTAATGGTTGCTTGACTTCTTTTGTTTCTGTTTTGTCATCTTTTTTTCAGTGTAAGGAAAGTATGAGTACATGGGTAACAAGACTGTAAAAGGAAGTGTTACCAATGGATCAATAAATCATTGTAAATGCAATAATAATGGAATATACTTTTTTAATTTTCAATAGAAAATTCTGCTACAGATAATTGTTGTACTTACGATGTGTAGTTTGAGATAGTCCCCTAGCCCAGACGAGCTGTTGACTCGCACCAGTACGGCTTCTGTCAGCTGAGTGCTGAAGCCCATGGCCAGCCGGTCCGCTCGCGTGCTCGGACGCTCGTTCGTTGGCCATGTGTATGTGATCAGACCTCCATCTCTCCCGAATATATACGTGATGCCGGCTGCAGGACACACAGATGTGCAAACACACAGAGAGATTAGGCTAAATCTGTGAGCGGGTGGGTGGGTGGGTGGGTTGATGGGTGGATGGGTGGGTGGTTGCGTGGTTGGATGGGTGGTTGGATGGATGGGTGGATGGATGGGTGGGTGGATGGGTGGTTGGGTGGATGGTTGGATGGGTGGATGGGTGGATGGATGGATGGGTGGGTTGATGGGTGGATGGGTGGGTGGTTGCGTGGTTGGATGGGTGGATGGATGGATGGGTGGGTTGATGGGTGGATGGGTGGGTGGTTGCGTGGTTGGGTGGGTGGTTGGGTGGGTGGATGGGTGGTTGGGTGGTTGGATGGGTGGATGGATGGGTGGGTGGATGGATGGATGGGTGGGTGGTTGGGTGGGTGGATGGATGGATGGATGGGTGGATGGATGGATGGATGGATGGATGGATGGGTGGGTGGATGGATGGATGGATGGGTGGGTGGTTGGTGGGTGGTTGGGTGGGTGGTTGGGTGGGTGGTTGGGTGGGTGGATGGATGGGTGGATGGATGGATGGATGGGTGGGTGGGTGGTTGGGTGGTTGGATGGGTGGGTGGATGGATGGGTGGGTGGTTCGGATGGATGGGTGGGTGGATGGATGGGTGGATGGATGGGTGGATGGATGGGTGGATGGATGGATGGGTGGGTGGGTGGTTGGGTGGTTGGATGGGTGGGTGGGTGGATGGGTGGGTGGTTCGGATGGATGGGTGGGTGGATGGATGGGTGGGTGGTTGGGTGGGTGGATGGGTGGATGGGTGGGTTTGGGTGGGTGGTTGGTTGGTTGGGTGGGTGGATGGATGGGTGGGTGGGTGGGCGGATGGATGGATGGATGGGTGGTTGAGTGGGTGGATGGGTGGTTGGATGGGTGGGTGGTTGGGTGGATGGGTGGGTGGGTGGGTGGATGGATGGTTGGGTGGTTGGGTGGATGGGTGGGTGGATGGTTGGGTGGGTGGTTCGGATGGATGGGTGGGTGGATGGGTGGTTGGATGGATGGATGGATGGGTGGTTGGGTGGATGGGTGGATGGGTGGACTCTCTTAGTGGGCACTTACCTTTTCTATTATATACTATTCGAATTGTTGTTTTGCAGATAAAATAAAACCTGACTATCTGTACTGTGCTAGACTGAGACTTGTTACAGCATTGTTGTTCTCCTTTGTTGTTCATTGTTGTTTGTCGCTTTGGACAAAAGTGTCTGCTAAATGATTCATTGTAAATGTAAAATAGTTAATTAAAGTGTTTTTGACCTTGGACGCATGTAAATATGCCTGTAGGAGATTCCGAAACAACATCTGCAGTCATTAAAACAGCATAATAGGGGTATTTTAATGGAGAAAATAATCCAAAATTCACATCCTGCCAGGTCAAGTTGTCCTACTCAGTATGTCCTACTTCATTCTAGGGTTAATCCGTCAAACAAAAACATAAAGTCTTTCACTCTGTATTTTGTCTAATAAGCATTTATTAATGCAGATCAAAACAATGTGGCTTCCATCATTTGTTCTTTTCTCTCTTTTCTTCAAAGTCGACAACTTTGTTATTCAACAGTCGCACCGGTTGCTCCAGACGAGCACAGAGGAAGGAAGGAATAATCACACAGAAGGCAAGTCCCTGAATTTCAAGACAACGGGGTGGAAAAAATATTGCAAGAATCAATCCTGCTATTACTAACAGAAAGATAACAGATTTCTCTGCATTGTTTGATTTATTTTTGTAGGATTTAAGGTAAAGTTATCTGATTCTTTGTTAAAACCCTCGCTTTCTTTCCAAAAAGGCAATGTGGGTCTGCAGTTTGCACAGGGAGCGCAGCTATAGTCAGGTGATTGGTCGGATTAATCTGGTCATGTGGTTGAGGACTGAATAAAAGAAGATTATAGTAAAGCTTTTCTCTTTTCTCTGAGGTCTGCTTTTTGATTCTCCTTTTGTGCTTCTGCCTTCTGGGCAACTGGCTTAAAGGCCTTTAGATCCGAATCAAGCTCTCAATGTAATCTCTCGCATCGCTTCTCAATCACTTTTAAAGAAGAATCTCACCAAGACACCATGAACATGCCCTGCTCAGAAGAACGGGAAAACGAAACTGCTATAAGGTAATAATATGATGTGAATCGTACAAAATGTGCAATTATTTGAAAAAAGCATGAAGGTCCACCCCTAAACATACCCGTCACTGGGGTTGTAGCAGATTGAGATTGTGTGAATACATACAAATTATAATTTATAAATTATAGCTTCCTTGCCATAATCAACATGCCCCAGTCCTCAGAAAACCTTCAACCAACCCTAAAACCAGTTCTCTTCAAAGGCCAATATTACAATCTCACCAAGAGACTGAGTCTGAGTATTTCTCCTGTGTTTTATGCATGTCCTTATGTTTTATTAGCCTGGTTAAGATTCTTTTGTTATGTTAGAGTAACTTCAAATATCCAAATATCCACATATCTCTGGTTGATATCCAAAGATGATGCATCACTGCTTTAATGTCTTCAAACCCCCTCTTTCTTGGTATCAAAAGAATCCTCTTTTGATTTTATAATCAATTTGTACAATATATTCTCCACCAAATCTGTAACGAATTACAGTTTAAAACATCTGTTTATATATATAATTAATTTGAATGAATTATAATAAATTATAAATACTTAAAGGAACACTCTTTGGGTCTTATTCTATGAAACATCTTGGTATTACCCCTGTTGATTGTCGCAGCTCTTTACAATTCAACAAACACCCATGACTGTGAATTATGCTGTTACTATCTAGTAATTGCTGAATCTATAGTCCTACTCTGAGCGAACTCTCTGCTCCTCATGATGGCTGTGTCTCATAAGACCTTGTTATTTGTACACTCTGTGACTATACAAATCACAACATGTAAATAGGAAAATGTAATGTTTGTTATTTTTGTCACTTAGTTGGGATTAGTATGCTAGCTGTAGCCTTATATCTCACAATTCTGACTATATCTCACAATTCTGACTATATCTCACAATTCAGACTTTATATCTCGCAATTCTGACTTTATATCTCACAATTCAGACTTTATATCTCGCAATTCTGACTTTATATCTCACAATTCAGACTTTATATCTCACAATTCTGACTTTATATCTCGCAATTCTGACTTTATATCTCGCAATTCTGACTTTATATCTCACAATTCTGATTTTATATCTCACAATTCAGACTTTATATCTCACAATTCTGACTTTATATCTCGCAATTCTGACTTTATATCTCACAATTCAGACTTTATATCTCACAATTCTGACTTTATATCTCACAATTCTGACTATATCTCACAATTCAGACTTTATATCTCGCAATTCTGACTTTATATCTCACAATAGCAACTTTATATCTCCCAATTCTGACTTTATATCTTACAATTCTGACTTTATATCTCACAATTCAGACTTTATATCTCGCAATTCTGACTTTATATCTCACAATTCTGACTTTATATCTCGCAATTCGGACTATATCTCACAATTCTGATTTTATATCTCACAATTCAGACTTTATATCTCACAATTCTGACTTTATATCTCACAATTCAGACTTTATATCTCGCAATTCTGACTTTATATCTCACAATTCAGACTTTATATCTCGCAATTCTGACTATATCTCACAATTCTGACTTTATATCTCACAATTCTGACTATATCTCACAATTCTGACTTTATATCTCACAATTCTGACTTTATATCTCACAATTTAGACTTTATATCTCGCAATTCTGACTTTATATCTCACAATTCTGATTTTATATCTCACAATTCAGACTTTATATCTCACAATTCTGACTTTATATCTCACAATTCAGACTTTATATCTCGCAATTCTGACTTTATATCTCACAATTCAGACTTTATATCTCGCAATTCTGACTATATCTCACAATTCTGACTTTATATCTCGCAATTCTGACTTTATATCCCACAATAGCAACTTTATATCTCACAAATTTGACTTTATATCTCACAATTCAGACTTTATATCTCGCAATTCTGACTTTATATCTCACAATTCTGACTTTATATCTCACAATAGCAACTTTATATCTCACAATTCTGACTTTATATCTCACAATTTAGACTTTATATCTCGCAATTCTGACTTTATATCTCACAATTCTGATTTTATATCTCACAATTCAGACTTTATATCTCACAATTCTGACTTTATATCTCACAATTCAGACTTTATATCTCGCAATTCTGACTTTATATCTCACAATTCAGACTTTATATCTCGCAATTCTGACTATATCTCACAATTCTGACTTTATATCTCACAATTCTGACTTTATATCTCACAATAGCAACTTTATATCTCGCAATTCTGACTTTATATCTTACAATAGCAACTTTATATCTCGCAATTCTGACTTTATATCTCACAATTCTGACTTTATATCTCACAATAGCAACTTTATATCTCACAATAGCAACTTTACATCTCACAATTCTGACTTTAAAACTCGCAATTATGAGATAAATTGTTTTTTATCTTTAATTATTATTTTATTCAGTGGCAGAAACAAGCTTCCATGCATCAGTGTTGATCCAGGATTCAACAACTTGACCCAACCTAATGAATGACAGTGTGAACTATTTGTGAGCCTTATTAATCTATATACTTATAGAATAAAATCTGAGCCACAATCATAAGATGTGTCTCGGAAATATTGTCAAGTCTCCTGAAGCCAACAATCACAATCACAAAAACAATCCAAGTTTGACTTAAAATGAGAACCACTGTACTACAGCAACAATCTTCAACTCGTCAATGCAGTGCAAGCTGTAAAAGTAAGTGAACCTTTGACTGTAGTGACATTTAACTCCTCCTTTAGCGCCACAACCGCGCTTCGCTACCTATAAGACTCGCACAAAGTCGAGGATGAACTTTCGACCATTCCTCTTAACAAATTCGCAATGCCTTTACCAGATTAATGCATCTCTGTAATGTATCTGTGAAAGTTGTGGGGAGAGAGGCATGATTCACACTAATCAATCTCTCTCGAGCAGAACAGATTAGTCCGTAACCAGACTTTGTGGGCCAGAAATAAACACATCACACACAACATCAGAGGAAATATGTAGATTTAGGAGAGATTTAGTTGGCATTTATACAGCTAAAGTCATAAATATTGCTCAGTTTCGGGGGTGTTTTTGACATTTGTATATTTTATCAGTGTTTTCCAGCAGTTGTGAGGGCTTGCAGACATGTGTCGAGGAGACTCGGGGTGGGTGAATCTACACAATCCTATTAGTGTGGATTAGCGCTTGGCTTTCTCACGCACCGCTGCACAGCTCAAGGAGCCGGATTGTGCATCAGCAGAAAAAAGAGCAGTGACATCGCTGACCTTTTTTTTCTTTTCTATTTGCTAATGGATAAGGCTGTCTCACAGAGGATTTATTAGCTTGTAAACCTTTCTAGCGGTGTCTTAACATATCCTTCTGAAGGATCCAAACATTAGAAAGCAGTGACAATTGTTTTTTTTACAGTGCACCTGATCATTTTCATCTGCACATCTCAGCTCCAGCGGTTTTGTCCATCTGTCATGAATGATGTGATTATTTCCAGTTACACAATCAAACCTCTTCCCTTCACTCACACACTGTTTCAATCAGGTGTAAAACACATTTCTATGGGTGCATTGGGTTTTTTCAGTGATAAGTGTCTTCATTTGGATGTTTTTGACCATCAATAACTGCATTATATTCATGTTGCACAACATTGCACAAACCGGCCCATGAAAACGCCATTCGTGTTCGTCACAAAAACACGCGCCAGAGAGGAGCCGAGGCCATTAAACTCTTTACATGTTTATTGTGATTAAAGTCGGCATGCGTCACACAGTCAATGGTTTGATTTTGAAATCAATGTATAAATATATTTTAAGTTTTGATCGAAATTAGGTAGGGACACGTCCCTAGCACCCCTACTAAATTCTACACCCCAGCGTACGTGAAATGTTTTACTGTGATTATGATTGTGAGCGTTTTTGCATCAGTTTGATTAAAGAATTGTTTATATCAGGTAAAGTTTAATCACAATTCGAAATCTCATTATATCACACTATGAGAGTACAGGCACGCTTTAGATTACAGTCCCGGAAAGTACTGCATGATTAAAGCGATTTTACAGTGTAACTTTCGGTAATTATAGTGCACCTATAAAGGTAATGTAATTAAATTTTTTTTTAAATTATAAGGCACATATCTATGCATTTATACAGTCATCTTTTTAACAAAAGTGCACTGAAAAGTAATATTGCATAATACTCTGTTGATATCTTGTTCTTGCTCTCTGGTTTGTTTTGTTCTGTTTTGTGAAAAAAAGAAAATAATAATAAAAAATAAAATATATTTAAAAAAAAGAAAACTAATATTGCAACTTTTTCTTAAAAATTGGGAAAAATAATTACATGTAATGTAGTTACTGGAAAAAAAAAAAAAAACATGTAACAGAATCTTAGATTACTGACTCTGAAACCTTTATTTGAAAAACAACTTAATTCAAAACAAACACTTCTTTTTCGTTTAAAACTGTTTTTTATCAATTATTTTCAAATGCTTAAGTCTCGACAGAAAGTAGCTCGTTTTGTCCCCCTTTTGTTCCTCTTCTGTTTTTTCTTTCTTTCCACTGAGGAATCTGAAGGAGAAATCATGTCTTTGCTATTCTGTATTAAAAGAAATGCAGTCCACCCAGAAATACGTCGTCACCATTTACTCAACTTTTACTCTAATGCCATCCGAGAATGTCTACGACTTTCCTTCATCAGATTAACACAAATTACGTTTTTTGGAAAAAATAAAGCATCTCTGGGAATATACATAATGCAAACTCATGTGTTCCTAAAATTTGGAGCATTCACGGCACATACTGCAATAACTGCATTCGACCCCAATGGAGGGACCAATGTCTTCTGAAGTCAAATGAAAGTGTTTCTAAGAAAAATACCAATATTTTAAACTTTTTAAACAGTAGACTACCGCTTCAGACCAGCTGTCAGCGTGTGCGTGAGAGGGTTTAGTTCACTCTTGACCTGACACACCGAAAAACTCAGATTTTTAAATATAATATAACTGATATCAATGAGAAACAAACAAGACAGGAGGAAAGAGACTCCAGTTCTCGAGTTTCACAGTGTGCTTACGCATCCGTGACAGTTTGTTGAAAGCGAAAAGATGAGTAAATAATGAGAACATTTCTGGGTGAACTGTATTTCCTTTTAATACATAATGAAGAATCACAAGAGACATGGTATTCCTCAAGATTAATCTTTGGAAAGACCAAGCAACAAAATGTTCTTGTCTCTGTATTTGAAATAAAAGTTGATTTAAAAAAAAAGAAGGGTTTCCGGGTCAGCGACATAATATTTTGTGTATGTATTTTTAATACTTTATTTAAGAGTTTATTTCCCAGTATTTGAAAAAAATTGCAATAATTTTAGTTTCACTGTCTTGCCTTAAAACTTGTAAGCCCAAACTAAAATATTTGCACTTTTGATATAAAAAAAATGTATAAATTCATGGATTTATATTTATATATGCAGTATGTATTGCAAGTACACCATTATTTCAAAAAGGTATGTGGTTTTGTTCTCGTTAAAGTGCTCCCAAATGTAAGATTGTTGTATCATAGAATAAGTATTCTATAATACTTAAAGAATTTATATCATTATACCATCATAAAACATTACATATTGTTCCCTTATTCTTACATGTAAGTACTTTATACACTATAATTACAGAAAGTTACGCTGTAAATTTGTCTTAATTACCCAGTACTCTGAGCTGTAATCTAAAGCGTTATTTGTTGGATGGAGCTGTACACTACTGTAGGTTATGACAATTCATCATTTATTTATTACTTCTGTTGAAGTATATGCACTACTTAATAAGTATTTCTGGGATTTAACAATCGGAAGTGCTTCAAGGGCAGACGTGCACAGTGCACTTTTGCTGTAGTTTTGGTCCCTGAAAGAGTCTATGATGGGAACTGAGCCAAATCAGCACAACAGAAATAGTATTTGTTTTGTACGTGTAATTGACACAACATTCAGCCTTTATGTTTTCACAAAAGCCGTATAGTTTCAGTGCATTAACAGCACAGTTTATTATTATTGGTGATCACTTCATAAAAGAAACCCACAAAGATTGCTCTGGATTGTATTGATTTTTTGAAAATCAAAAAGAAGCCACAAGGTATCTCAGATGGTTAGGGATGGACGGGTTAGAGGATAGAAAATGTGATTAGCTCAGTATGAAAACCATTATGTGAAACAGACTCCAGTGGAGTGACTCAATGTTATTTCAGCCTTCTGTCCAATCAGCTTACACTCTCAGAAAAAAAAGGTACAAAAGCTGTCACTGGGGCTGTACCTTTTCAAAAGGTACACTTTTGTACCCAAAGGCTGCATATTGGTACCTTAGTGGTACATATTAGCACCTAAAATGTACATATTAGAACCTAAAATGGACATATTAGCTCCTGAAATGGACATATTAGCACCGAAAATGTACATAGTAGTACCTAAAATGTACATATTAGCACCTAATTGTACATATTAGCACCTAAAATGTACATATTAGTACCCAAGTGTACATATTAGCACCTAAAATGTACATATTAGCACCAAAAATGTACATATTAGGACCTAAAATGGACATATTAGCTCCTGAAATGGACATATTAGCACCGAAAATGTACATAGTAGTACCTAAAATGTACATATTAGCACCTAATTGTACATATTAGCACCTAAAATGTACATATTAGTACCCAAGTGTACATATTAGCACCTAAAATGTACATATTAGCACCAAAAATGTACATATTAGGACCTAAAATGGACATATTAGCTCCTGAAATGGACATATTAGCACCGAAAATGTACATATTAGAACTAAAATGGACATATTAGCTCCTGAAATGGACATATTAGCACCGAAAATGTACATAGTAGTACCTAAAATGTACATATTAGCACCTAATTGTACATATTAGCACCTAAAATGTACATATTAGTACCCAAGTGTACATATTAGCACCTAAAATGTACATATTAGCACCAAAAATTTACATATTAGGACCTAAAATGGACATATTAGCTCCTGAAATGGACATATTAGCACCGAAAATGTACATATTAGAACCTAAAATTGACATATTAGCTCCTGAAATGGACATATTAGCACCGAAAATGTACATAGTAGTACCTAAAATGTACATATTAGCACCTAATTGTACATATTAGCACCTAAAATGTACATATTAGCACCTAATTGTACATATTAGCACCTAAAATGTACATATTAGTACCCAAGTGTACATATTAGCACCTAAAATGTACATATTAGCACCAAAAATGTACATATTAGGACCTAAAATGGACATATTAGCTGCTGAAATGGACATATTAGCACTGAAAATGTACATATTAGTACCTAAAATGTAGATATTAGTACCTAAGTGTACATATTAGTAATTAGGTGTACATATTAGCACCTAAAATGTACATATCAGCACCTAAAATGTACATATTAACACTTAAAATGTACATATTAGCACCTAAAATGGACAAAAGTTTACCTTTTGAAAAGGTACAGCCCCAGTGACAGCTTTTGTACCTTTTTTTCTGAGAGTGTGTACAGCATGTCGAACACACTCCCAGGTATATAACAGAGATGTGTGCGAGTATCAGTCTCGTGTAAACAGGTTTAGTACACGCGCAATCTGACAGTCACAATCAAATCATGAGTTATAATGCATGAAAACATCAAACTAATGACACAGCACACACTGAACTGCATGTAATACTATGTCCATGATTAATGTGGAAAACTATAGGGAACGTCATAGCTTGGCTAAAAATCCCTTTGACACCAGCAAGCAAAGCTCCGAATTCAATTTTGAGAAAAGCTCTAGCATCAGGTGTTTGCAGACGCCAATTAGTTTAATATGTAATGCAACAGTCTAAGCTCTTTACTTCCACTGTAAGTAAGTCGAAACATCAAAACAATAACTGATAGCCTGTGTGACTCTATAGATGTGCTATAATCCGATCCAGAGAGGAATGTGCTGATGCAGATACTGAGAGATGAGGCTAATCCCAATGACGGTGGGAGATGCTGAAACAAATATAGCATTGCAAATGCCCTTGAGTTTCATTGTGTGTTTGTGCTTTATAATGCTTTACTGCTACCCACCATGTCCTGCCCGTAGAGACCCAGGTGATCTATTAATAGTGAGAGGCTGGTTCTTGTGTGTGTGATGTGTCCTGGCGAGTGTGTCCGATGTGGCTGCGATGCCCAGCGAGAGAGCTGTGAGGTACAAGGCGAGGCAGGTTGAGGAGGCCAGACCCCGGGCAAGGGTTTCTGAGGAGTCCGCTAGCCTCCAGCCACACAACATCTTCCCCGAACCAGAGAATGCAAAGATCACGGGCTCTTCAGCGCACCTGCCTGCCCATACTCTCTCACACACACCTGCTTAAAGAGGAAGCACTCAATCTCTTCGTCCTCGTGGTTTAGCCGTTTAAGATAAAATCCAACTTTCGATAAAGCACGAAAGAGTGTTTTCATAAAATCAGAATGAGCAAATTCATTCCCACGTAGCCGGATATCACGAAAATGACTTAAAATCCCGGGGAAAAGTGGCAGATATCAACACACGCCAGGCATCAGGCGATTTCTGAATTCGAAGGCGTTTTCTGAAATCCGAATTTCTGCTGTTTTTCGTCTGAACGTTGTCTTCAAGAGGAGAAATCCCCAGAAATCCATCCACAGCTGGCTGAGAGCCTCCAACAGATGGTGAGAGCTTCATTTACACTCTTTCCTGAGGACAATGTTAACTGTTCTCCATGGAGAGAGAGAGAGAGATCTCCCCACACACCTGCGCAAGCTGCGTTTCAAGCCATAAGACATCCACAGAGCAGCTCGCGAGAGAGAGAGAGAGAGGAAGGGAAGAAAAGAGAGGGAGGGGGAGCTCTAGCTCTAGCAGTGAAATCAGGGCGCGAGAGCACTGCAAATGTTCAGCCTAAACACAGCAACCCGAGTCAGAGTGCATTGCAGAGATGGATGTTTTTTTTCCTTCTCGGATTGAAACCATAAATATCTGCAACATCTAAAGGTTATTTTATCTTTCCAAGTCTGGATTCATCCCTCTGTCTCCCTGAAAGTAGAGCAAGGATTTTGTGTGGAGGCACTTCTTGCTCGCACCAGCTTTGAAAGTTGACTGCCATATGTCTCCAGATGCTGCCCAACGCCCGGTGACGTCAGTAGCAGAAGAGCACCCTGCATCTGCACTGCACATAAAGAGCGGTCTGTGCAGGAGGACTTGGCCCTCGACCGTCGTCCTTTGGGAGGAAGTTGCTCTTTCAACCACCACAAAAGAGAAGCACACACAGAGAAAAGAGCGTATAAATGTGTATCTGTGTGCAAGCATGTGTCCCTGTGCAGATGTGACTGGTGCTGATGAAAGCAAAGCTCACAGTTGCACTTAATATGTATGTGTGTAATGATTTTACATACACAAGGGATAGAGTAAAAAACTGTCATCATTTACTCACCCTCACGTCGTTCCAAACCAGTAAAACTTTCGTTATTATCACTATGACGATTCAAAAAGTTCATCATAAATCTGTATGAATTGAGCAGTTAAGAGATATTATTATATGATGAAACGGTTAAATTTAGGCTGATGAACCAGGACATGCTTGACCACAAGAATGAACCTCATTGGTTCTCGCAGAAGCTCAAACGTGCTGCATACACTCTTAGAAAAAAGGCTTCTATATATGAAGAGTTCAGATGCAAAAGCCTCTAAATGCCATTTGAAATTTTCTTCTTTAATGATGATTTTTATCAAACTTGTATATTTAAGTTCAGTAATTTCACTTAAATAACAATTAATAGGTAATTATCATTGCCATTTAAGTGAAATTACTGAACTTAAATATACAAGTTTGATAAAAATGATCATTCTAGAAGAAAATTTCAAATGGCACTTAGAGGCTTTTGCATCTGAACTCTTCATATGAAGGTTCTTTACTCGACTCCAAAGGACATTTAATGCTAAAAAAGGTTCTATAATGAGAAGAAAGAACCCTTTTGGCACAAAGGCTCCTTAAAAGCTATTATTCATTTATATATTACATTATTCGGTAACACTTTACACTAATAAGCATTAATTCATGCTTAACTAATGCAGAGATAATACTGAATTAATGATTGTCTAAGCTATTCATTAATGATTACCACATTAGGAACTAATTAAGAGTCTGTAAGGTTAATGTATTAGTTCATACATGAATTGTTATTAATAAAATATGTAATTGTGGATTAATTCCATTATAACTAATTTTTTTAACTAATAGTGTTAATTAATATGTTAATTACCAGAATGAGCCAAAGCCTTGTATTTCAACTTCCAGGTACACTAATATGCATTAATACATGATTAATCACTTCATTGTTAGTGCAAATTCATGTGCCAATCACTAAATGACTAGTTAATAATGATGTGCCCCATCAAGTAAAGTCATAACATAATGATACCTTTGCAAATCATTAGCTAATGATTAATTAAAGCAGACAACTGGAAGTTGAAGTGCATAGCTTTGACTAATTTTGGTAATTAACACATTAATTTACACTATTAGTTAATAAAATATGTTATCAAGGAATTAATACACAATGACACATTGAATTAATAGCAATTCATGTATTACTTCATCTATTAATCATATAGACTCTTTATTAGTTGCTGATGCAGTAATCATTAATTAATGGTTTAGTTCTTCATGAGTTATACATTAACTCATGATTATCTGTGTATTAGTTAAGCATGAATTAATGCACATTAGTGCACCCGTATTGTAAAGTGTTACCCATTATTCTGCAATATTTTGTAGTATGTAATTAAATGATTGTTTATTAAACTGTTTTAACTTTAATCATGCTGATTTTGGAGGATAAAAACTGAAATGTCACTCTTCGTCTGATATTGATTAATTACATTTTTTTAACCCACATATCTTGAATTTTGTGATCATTCACATGCATTGCATTTTAGGGGTTCCAAATACGTAGCGCTTTAGAACCTTTTAAGGTTCTATATAGAACCTTTCCATCTAAGAGTGAACACGAGAATGAACCTCATTGGTTCTTGCTGAAGCTCAAATGTAGATAAACGAAAGTCTTACGGGTTCAGAACGACGTAAGTGTGAGTAAATAATGACAGAATTTTCATTTTGGGCTGAGCTATCCCTTTAAGATTCAATTAAGACACTTCAATCAGATCTAAATTTTATTACGATCAAGCTCAGTTGTTCTGATTTAGGTGTTTACCAGTAGACTTTTCAGTCCGATTGAGCCATAAATCTTAAAAAATTGATTGTTTGGTTGCATGTAAACATACCCTTACGAAAAATAAGTTTATTCAAGTGTGCCATTAATATACTTCTTTTAAACTAAAAATAAGAAAGTATACTTTCAGTTTATTTTTCCTGTACTTCTCAGATGTATACTATATGTACTTCTCAGAAATATACTTCAAATTACACTTTAGTGTACTTCACTTTTACTGAGAGAAAAGCAAGTATATTTGTCCTGTTCTTGTACTCAATCTTTTGATCCAGAAATACTTAAAAGTATAATTAAGTATTCAAAGTATACTTGTATAAGTATTACAGTAAAAAAGTAAACTACTAGTATACCCATAAATTCACTTGCAGTACACATGAGATACATAATTATGAACTAGTTCTGTTCTTACTGTTACACTTATAGTACACTTAAACATATACTTTTATGTACTAAAAGCGCGCCAATTAGCAGTATTAAAATAGTACACTTACAAGTTTACTACTAGTCAGGGGCGCAACTACCCAGTTTCAGAGGGGTATGCAGCAACAATTTTAGCAACAATTTTTTTAAAAATAAATGTAATGTAAGTGTGCTGTGTAATAAGTGAGTAGGAAGAAATGAGAGCTAACAGAAAAAAATAAGTGCAAAATTGTCGTTTATTAACACAATTAAACTATAGCTACTCCACCTTGATGAACCCCCCTAAGAAAACTATAAGCTCCATTGGAACAGCAATACCAGTGTTTCTCACAGGATTTTAGGTAAAACTGTGGTAGGTGGACCTCTGTTTCTCTAGGGGGGTTCGGGGGCATGCTCCCCCGTAAGAAAATTTTGTTTTCTGTAATGTTAAATTCAGCAGACTGGTGCACTTTGAGAGTTCAAAATCAAAAGCTCCAACCCATATTCAGGGTGCAAATTAAACAGAGACTAACTAAAAGAGGATCAAATTTTTCTCTGTCTAAATTACACTACTACAAAATAATAGTTATAATATTAATCCCATGATAGTAATTGCCATAAAGGCTATTGTAAAACAAATGCACAGAAAAATAAAGGAAACTTTCATAATTAGTTTTGCACTAATTTCTATACTTGAAAGATACTTGGGCATAATGACATATTTCATGGGCCAGTGTGTCAGAAAAAAAACTAAAGCTGATTTTTTTTGACCAATGCATTACACCAGCACAGCGCCGCCAATTAAGCAAAAAACAAAACAAAAACAAACAAACAAATGGGCCGCCGATGTATGAGTTTTGTGGGCCGTTAAGACAAATAAATTAAAAAAGGATGAAATGTTGTCTGAAAAGCACGTCGGCCCAGCGGGAATCTCCCGGTAGTCCCGATGGCCACCGAGATAGAGATATAGATAGCCATGCCTGGATGTCATATTTTAAATCCTACCTGTTGGATTTCAGCAATGCATGCAGTTATTTAGCTGCTGTCGCATCAATTGACATGCCATCTCCTTTTCTCTCTTTCTTTTTCTATTTTTAGCACCACAGCATTTTGTTTTATCCATCTTTTTCGACGACAACTAACTACTCGTACCTGCTCGCTCAGCGCTCACGGCGCCCCCACCCGCTCGCGATATTACCCGCCCCCCTTCTCCATGAGGGCGCCTACTCTAACCTGGCTGTTAGTCCTCTAAAATTTTATATAGCATTGAAGGAATGCAGAAATGATTTAGAAACGCACAACCGCAGCTACATGTAGAAATAGCTGCCGTTATAGCCTATATATACTTTTTTTTTTCTTTTTTTTTTTACCATCGCTTTGGCGCCCCCCATTGTGCTGCGCCCCTATGCGCCGCATATAGCGCATACCCACTTTTTGCGCCACTGCTACTAGTACATAGTGACATACTTACTACATAATGTATACTTAAATATACTTGACCATTACTTAAGTATACTACATAAAATGAACTTGAAATATACTTCTTTTTCATAAGGGTAATTAGTGTGTGCGACTCTACAACCCTTCTCACATTGTGCTTGACCCCAGTTTATCTTAATTAATCCCGGGTAAGGGAAATTATGAGAAATGTGACGCATGAAGCAAGGATAACCTAGGATTATAGAAACACCCAGGTTAACTATTTCTAATGTGAAAAGTTTTTTTTTTGAAGAACTATCACCCATCCTGAATGAGAAGAAATATGATGAACATAATTCCCTCTTTTCTGAACACACATCCTTCAGTACAGTTCATAACTACTAAAAGTGATTAAATCTACCGCTGATTAGCTGCATTTCAACAGTGTTGATGCTCATTTCATGTTTTCATTTCAGGCTACAAGCTGAAATCAACGTCTAAGGTGTTTAAATTCATTTCCTCAGCTCAAAACTCTCAAGCGCCAGCGAGTATATGAACCCTGAGTGAAACTGAGTGAAGACATGCTGTCAGTTTTCCGAGATGGCGTGATTCAGTAAGTGTTTGTGCTTCATGTGAGTGCCCTCAAGTGGTGACAGACAACACAGGAGAGCTTCGTCACACTGAGACCAGCAGAAAATCAGTGTTTACTGCATGAAATGTTAATTCTAGTTAATAGCGTGTCTGTAAAGCTGCTTTAAAAACATTTGGTGTATACATTTGAAATATACCAGAAATAACTATTTCTTTTGTTTAAATTACAGCACATTTGAGTTTTGTTTTGTGATTTTGTATTGTGAAATGCTCTCAAAAACGAATAATTTTTAAAGGTAGAATCTTTGTAAATGGATGACATGAACTATTATAAAAACAATTTAAGCTGCAAGCAGCATTTATCGGTGTTCAAGCAGTTCGGGCCTTTAAGCACAAAAGCATCAAAAGGCATTCAATTTTATTTAACATGCATTTATCCACCAACATAATAGATGTAAAACACCATTTACAATCAATACAGAAAATTAAACATTGGAAATGCATGGTTTTAAAGCTTTTTAACAGTTATAGCGCCACCTATGGTCCGATCTCCATGAAACTGTGCAATCATCAATTTTTGTGAAAATTTTGAGTTTTCCTTTAGGATTTATATGATTTTGGGTGCATTTTGTCCCATCCCTTTTGTAAACGACCCTAGCCAATCAAAAGCAAAAGTTCTACTTTTTTTCGATAATTATTTATCTAGAGAGTCCAGAGAATAGTATTGGGCAAAAAACCAGGGACTAGTTCGCAAAAGTGCTGCACAATGCGTTTTAGGGGATTTTTTTTCTCTCTCTAGCAAATACAATAGGTTTTCAACACTTCGTGCTTGAACACCTAATTATGAGAGACCTTTTTGACGATTATGGCGCCACCTATGATCCGATCCTCACGAAACTTTGCATGCTTCCTAACCATGTTAGGACACATATGCTCATCGATTTTTGTGAAGTTGTGACTTTTTGGGGGGGAATTTAGGGGCTTTTGACTGAATTTTGCCACAGACCACTATCTAAATGACCCTGTTACAGCCAACCAAATGCAAAATTTCAACTTTTTTTCGATAATTATTGATCTAGAGAGTCCAGAGAATAGGCCTAGACTGGTTTGGTCCCGATTGGGCAAAAAACCAGGGACTAGTTCGCAAAAGTGGGTTTTGGACAAAAACCAAATGCTCCAAATGGAAATCCGAGATATACATCTCGTCCGTCTTGAGCCAGGGATTACAGTGGTGTAAAAACATTGAAGCCAAGTCAAACGGTCTAGGAGTTATGAGCAATTTAGTACTTTTGGTTGCTGTAGCGCCACCTATGGGCCAATCGGGCTCATACTCTGATAGCTTCTCCACAATCTGACAAAGTTTCAGAGCTCCAGCCCTTACGGTTTGGGCTGCACGATGCGTTTTAGGGGATTTTTTTTTTCTTTCTAACAAATAAAATGCTTGAACACCTAATTATGCCACTTTTTTACAACTGTGCAAGCAGATTTCTTTTTTAATCTCAAATGAATTTAATGCATTGCTTTTTTTAATTTGTTTAATCATCAATTTCATCAAATTAATTTGTCATACCACCATGAATTACTGTAGCAATTGCAAAAGTTTTAAACTTTGCTCTCGCTCGTGTTCAGCAGTGAAAACCCAATGGTGATTTGCAGCACAGAACACTTTGTCTACACCAGCTACCATATTTGACATGACTCGTCACAGTTGCAGCTGTCTACACCGAACAGGTCAAAGCGCCCACACAAATATATGGGTGTGCTTACCTCATCATTATTACCCTGGATATGATTTCAGTGTTACAACACCACATATCAAGCAGGCATCTGTTGAAATATGATGCAAAACATTCTCACTAACCATCATTACACAAAGGTCCTCCGTAAGTGGTCATACTGCAGTCGCAGGTGAAGCCCTCCCACTGCTGGAGGCAAGCGCCCTGGTTCCCACAGGAGTCCTCCTGACAGGTGGTGCTGGGCCCTACATCAGAGATCAGGCACAGAAAAACACATATTCATTATGTAATTTTTACAAGCTGGTGAAGAAGATAAAGACGGATGACAGTATTACAAAACATAAACAAGGTTTTATTAAATGAGAACAGCGTGCTCTAACACACAACACAACTGAAGCGTGACCAAGGAATAAGTGAAACACACACTGGTGATAAACTGAACGATGAGATCATGAGTGGCGGGAAACAAAGACAAAGAACACATGTGACTGATGAATACAACCTAAAAATCCATGAAAGTGAAACTAATAAAGAACAGGTTCAGATATCCCTGATATAATACATTTAAAATTATGCTATTACATGATGCTTTGTAATTAAGGCATTAACTACTGTCCAATACACTGTAAAAAAATATTTTCAAGATTTGTTATCACAACATTTTCTCTTTTGTCCAATCAACTTAGATAATTTATTTAGTTCAGATAACTTATTATTTTGAGTTTCTGATGATTAAATCAATCTTCTTCATTGTATTAACTCACTTTTTCCATTTCAATCAACTTAAAATGGTTACTTAATTTTTTAAGTTAAACCAACAATATTTTTTTTACAGTGTAAAACCAAACTTGGTCCCACGGTATACTGAGTGTCTTTAACGGAGTGTACTAATGCTGCGTTCACGTGCTATGGAAAGTAGGATATTTTCCACTTGTGAACTGGTATTTACCAGTGTGTTGCGTTCAAGTGCTTTTGTTGTCGTAATGTGGTAAAAAAAGATGGAGATCCAGACCTGTTATTTAAGCTAAAACTATTTTAGATTGCTTAACTCATCTGCAACAGCAAGAAAATGATTTATCAAAAGTCAAAAGGTAAATAATATGCTATATATTTTTCTAGATCATGAATAATATATATTTTTACCATTCACGACTCTTGCGGTGCTCTCCGCCATTTTGAAAAGTTCAAAGGTTATCTAATCTCGGCAACTCGTCCATCAAAATGTTCTACGAGTTGCCCAGTGGAAAATACCACATAAGGGGGTGTTCATGTGCATTTTCCACGTCGGCTTTTGGTATTTACCATAATTACCATAGCACATGAACGCAGAATAACATTTAAATGAATCATTTGATACGCTGTACTTATTGTGTTTTTACATTGTCCTTACATTAAAAACACCTGCATGTGCTTATTAATTTCTGTGATTACATCTATAAATACACTGTATTTCAAGTAGGTACATAGCAGTTAAAGACTAGGGATGCAAAGATATACACATTTTAGACAATATCAATAACCGATTATTCTTTATATTTGAAAGCCGATAACGGTATATTGGCTGATAAATCTTATACTTTTATTTTAATACAAAACTGATCACACCATTAAAAGACATGTCCCAAGCACTTTAACATAAATTAAACGGGAAAAAAAGTATACCAGTGTTTTAAAATAGATTTTACACTCATATGGCCAATTTTCTGTATCAAAAAAGGCTTTTCAAGCAATTCAAAACCATCATGGCAAAGTGTTTTAACTAAAGGAAATAATCCATTATTTACTGGCTTTAAGATATCGGACAAATCTTCTTATTGGACCGATAACAATAACAGTAAAAATGAACTTATATCAGCCGATACCGATATGATGGCTAATATATCCTGCATCCCTAAATATAATGTGTGACAAAAATTTTCTAAAATAAAAAGACAATATTTAATCTTTTGACAGCCCTTGTTTTTGTTTAATAAAAGGAATATAATACAAAGAAAAACATATATATGCATGCAAAGATGCCATCTTTTACCAACAAGATGTGGTACAAGAATGTTGATGGAGCATACTGATTTAAGTAAATAAATAAAAATAAATACTTAATAAATATAAAGTAGGTGAGTAAATATGCACAGCAGTAGTTAAAATGTTTTTGAAGAGATTCGTTCAAAACCTCTGGACAAAAGTCATTAATTAACTTCTGTTTTGTTTAAATTGATAGATATTAATAGACAAATTTTTATATTTATAGGCATTTAATTATGGACTTTGTTACATGTAATTGTTTTTTATTGATTTTTGAAAAAAATAGATATATAGGCCTATATATCACCTGCCCACCAAGCCTTCATTTCTTTGATCCAAGAAAAAACTGTAATATTGTGACCATATTATTATTATTATTATTATTATTTTAACAACTATTTTCTATTTTAATATATTTTAAGATGCAATTTAAAAGTATTGGGTAAAAAATAAATAATAAAGTGAAATGCTTTATTGTGTGTGATTTGCATGTTTAATATATTTTAAGACATGTAAGCTGAAGATCTAAAATAAGTTAAAATGGTTGGTTCAACTGATTTAATTGTCTTATTTTTATATATAAATGAGCTTAAATGTTAAGTTAACAGAACTAAGATTTGTTTTGATCTCACATGGCCTGCACTGTGTTGGATTTACTTAAAAGATATATGCACCATTTTTGCGTCATACTTTTTAAGCAACCCGTAATCATTTAATTAAGTAAATTTTTAACTTGGAATAATTTTACATAAAATAAACTTAAATATTTTAGTTCACGTGACATTCTTTACTTAAAAATATATGTAACGTGATGCATACATTTTTAAGTAAAGAATGCTGCGTGAACTCAAATAATTAAGTACATATAACAAAGATTTTCTTGTTAATTTTAAGTACAATTATTCCAAGTTGGGATTACTTAAAAAGTACGATGCAAAAATGGTGCATATATATTTTAAGTAAATTCAACACATCATTTTTTAGAGTGGATAAATGATGAGAGACAATATTCACATCGGGGAGAATTGTATGTCTCACACAGAGAAAAAGTGTAAAGAAATATGTTGTCCTAACTACTCACTAATCACACCTGTAGTTCAAAAGGGTTCATGAACCAGAGATTAGAAGAGTTTAAGAGCACAAAATGATCTGATAAGTATATCTTCCGAAAGTCCCCCTGTAGCCAATCATTTTTCATCCCTTAAAACTCATCTCTGATCATTCATTTTCAATGAATATGCAAATGAGCCCCGCCTCCGCTGATCTGATTGGTTACAAGGTGGTTTGTGACGTCAGAAACACCAGCGATTTCACAGCGTGTTTTTGAGATACTCAGCAATGCTGTCCGCTTATCAACTTACACATGGTTTGTCTTAAAGCGTATTAAATACACCACATACACACATAAACAACATTAAACACTGGATTTTCACCAGGGGGGGGGACTTTAGTAAGTGCTCTTACTATCAGCCAGCATCCCAGTTATACTGAGAGCCTGTTTACACCTGCTCCCTTCATGTGGCTGATCGGACAGCTATCTGATTTGCCTGATCCATCACCAAAAAAGCATTGAATCCAGTAACTGGGACCTGTGAATGGTTTTTCCCACGTTTTGGTCACATCTAAGACGCAATCCTGGAATACTGGAGTGGAAACCTTTGGCAAAGAAGATGTTTTGGGCAGAAAGTTCCCAACCAGTCATTTAATGTTGCAGCTCAGGCAAAACTCTGAAGATTCGATGGTACCAACCTTTGGCAAACCCAATTATTATTTCATCCTCAAAAGCGCTCCTGGTTCCTTGATCCCAGATGGACCAATAAAAAAACACTTGTGCCCTAATGCATGGAGTGCTTCTCAATACCCTAATGAAATTTCATCTTAATTAACATTTAACAACATACGGGCATACGGCTCCCTTGTGCGCAACTTCTTCCTCCACCTTGTTTCCTTTCTGTACATGCTGCCCTTGAATCTTAAGAGAGAGGAGCAAGGACGCAAGGAAAGGAAATGAGAATTCATCAATAATGAATTGTGAAGCACCCAGATACAGCACGAGCACTTTCCAAGCAGCTGACATGAAAAGGCCAATGTGTCATTTATGTAAAAGAGGAATATAATGAAAACTGAATGAAATATGCATGTTGTTTGTGGTATATCTCTGTGTATGTAAAGTAGATTTCATTCAGCAACTCAGCAGAAATCATTCTATCCATTTAAGAGTGTTTCCACTATAAACTTCTGCATTTGCATGAGACACAATGAACATCTATAGCATGACAAATACAGCAAATCTTTTGACAACAGCAGTAATACTGAGAGTGTCGAATGCTTACTGAAGTAAACCACAGGGCTGTTCATTTACAGGTGGCCTGAAAACACAAACTTTTGAAAAAAACTAACACCCTTATCTCTGTGTAAACTACAAAAACGGGAATCTGTGAAAACCGTTACATCGTGCACATAAGCATTACTTATTTAGTCTATAGGCTTTTTTTTGGTGAAAATGGATACAGATATTAACAGTATTAACTTGTAATGTAAGATTTAAACATTTAGGGTGCTATCTTGCACTCAGCGCAATTGACTTTGTACACTGACTCGTGTATCATTCCTATTTTGCCCCCGTGCAAAACAAACTTTTCCCTTCACTGACGCACGTCGGTAAATAGGGAATGAACTTGCGCTCCCTGGGCGGGTCGACGCAAAAAGGAGGCGTGTTTCGGCGCAAACGTTCCCTGGTGCTATTCTGCAGTTCCAGAAAACAATTGCGCCACTGACCAGAAAAAATTAGTCTAAAGTCAGCGGCGCGTTGCGCGTACATTCAGATGCTACTTTAAGCGCACATGCTTGGCCATAATACAGAGTGTGAACAACGCACACACACTGTAGATGATTCTCTCATCTACACAGATGCATTTTACTTTATGCAAATGATACATTATTATAAGGAAAAATGTTTAAACATGAGGGAAATCATTGTTGTGTCCATGACGATGTGGAAAATAGGCATAAAGCTTACACATTTACCCAAATTATTATAGGCTATGCATTTTTAAAGGGTAACTAAACCCCTGGTCAGAGCCTGACTCCACCCACTGGCAATATTTGGAAAATGCTGTAAAAGTGGGCGGAGCCCAGCGGAGGGGGGCGTGCACCTGAGACGCATCTCTTTGTATGGAACTTGCCTACGTCACCAACAACCGCTGTGTCACGTACCACCGCAAACATCCAATAGGAAAATTCAACTGCAGTAGCCAGCGTTCAACCTGAAGAGGGCAGCACTAAGACGCTTTTACACCATATATTGTAGAAATAGAACACTTTATAAACAAATGCCAAAAAAGTTACTCGAATCAATGACTGGTATTAATAAAGATCCATTCTTACAGATCATTAACTAAAAAAAGTTGGTTAAGTGTTTAGTTACTCTTTAACCAAAGCTAATTTGGGTGTGTTTGTCCATCCCCAATGTCCCTTCTCTTTCTTTTACGGCCCTGACGAGAACATCGACCTCCTCGGCTGTGAACCGATTGTGAAGCGCGCCTGGTAAATGCGGCGTTATAATATAATTGCGCCATAGAACAAGCGCACCTCGTTCATCATGCTCTTAAAGGGAATGAGATATGACGCTCTTATTGGTTTGTTTCACGTTACACCCAAACCACACCTATAAATAATGAAGCTACTTCAGACCAACCCCTTTTAGGTTTGCGTTGGGCGCAAGAGGCATTTATCCCGCCGCTTAAATAGCAACAGCGCCCAAGACCCGCCCACAAAGATACTTGCACTTCGTGCTTGATATTTCCGTTTCACATTGTTAAAATAGGGCCCTTACTGTAAAGTTGCTGGTGTTGCAATGGAACGTTCTATTGGCTTTCACTTCTTGTCAATATACCGTACGTACGACCACGACAATGTAAAGAGTGACATTACGGTGCGATTTTAATCATGTGAATATTTTCTAGAAATAAAAAATCCAGATACAGCATATTCATTTTTCATTCATACTTGCACCAAACAACACAAGAAGATGACATTTAATAATAATAATAAAAGCAATTTAAGCTCCTTTTTATGTAGCCGAATCTGTGCTGGTTTGTATTGGCCGCCTCCAGTTTTCACTTTGTTTTGCCTCCAGCTAACTGTGACGTCGGCGCAAAAGGGGTCTATTGGAACCTACCAAAAGATTTGAAATTTGAACATGTTTGTTTTTAAATGTTAAAAGTCAGTTTAATTAATACAAATTATACGTTTTAACCATTTGGTGGAATTGACAGATGTTCCCTTAGGCTTTTTTTCTGTTATGTTGTGAACTTATGTTTGCTTTTTGAATTGCATTGTGTTGTGCACTACTGGGCCACCATACCTAAGAGTTACATTTTAAGGTCCCCTGAGGGCATTCAAGTAATAATGTACCTACATGTCAACTCACTTATCTAGAGTCAGCATGCCATGGCTGCAAAATAAACCCTGAGAGGGTGATCAGAATTATTGCATTACAAAAGATGTTGTCACCTTCACATCCTCTCTCAATCTGTCCAACACAGGCCAGCGCTTCTGACATCAGGTCTGGCAAACGGCCGTTCAGATCCACAGATGCCAAACAGCCTTGAAATCCTTCCTTTGCGTGAACTAACTTGGGCAAATCTTTGTACATCTCCTCGGGAACACCACCAATATAAAGATCACCTGCAAAGAGCCAAAAAAGAGAGTGCATAATGTTCATAATTATATATTTAAATATCATATATTCCCATCAGCTGTCTCTCTGTTAAATTTAAAATGACATCAGTTCACAAAGGAACATAGTATATTATACATTTATTACATATAACATTTATTTGTGGATCTAAAAAAAATATTTTTAAGCAATAAAACCGTTTGTCACAGCGGCTGTATGAATTGACAAGTTACAATAACACTACAGTGAAATCTACCTTTTAAGTCAAGGTTTTTGGCCCCCACGGTGGTCTGGGTGGTGATTTTGGTGTCGATTTTGACAGTGTGCAGGTTATTGGTGTCTCTGGAGATAATGACATTGTGCCACTGGTTGTCATTGAGAGGTTTGTTTGAGTTTCCTTTCATCAGATGAGCACCGTTTCCCAGATCTGAGATGTAATGCAGGTAGCTAAACAGAGATTTAAGATCCATTATCAGGTGAATACAGTTTACCAATATGGAAAAGAAAAATCACAAACAAGATCTCTGTAATATCTCGATTGTTTATCTTAGATAGAGATGTAATTACATGGAGACATTTAGCTGAAGAAAAGTTTTACACATGAGATAAAGACCCTAAACTGACATGTTTGCTCGAGTCGAGAGTATCAGAAGAAATCTAAATAATCCCTCAAGTTGTCTGCAATGAAATGTCAGACATCTCAATAAGAACTTAAACATTTTTGTCAAATTCTTTCAGGATTGAATGATTTGAGCTAAGCTTTTACATTTGTAATGCACCTTATAATGCATTGTATGGTCTCATGAGTGATTGTGTTTTGGTAATAAGTAATGCACCTTTAGAAAGTATAACGCATGACAATCAACCAATCTCGGATGCAACATGGAATCTGCAAATATTATAATGCATTTTAACTTTGGTTATGAAAATGAAAATAATAATGCATTATAACGTACATTATGAGTAGCTTTATAATGCATTGGACATAAAGTCTTTATATAAAACATTTATGTTTCGTTCTGTTTAGTTTCAGTGTGTTTTAGTTTGGTTCTCCCTGTTTCTGTTTGCCTGTGTCCCTAGTTAGTCTCCATAGTTGTTAATTTAATTTACGCACATGTTCTGTTTTACGTCGATTACTCACCCTTGTATTTAAAACCCTCAGTTTCGTTTGTTCAGTTTTCCGATGTTGTTTATGGTTATGTGTTTCTGTGACTTCTCCAGTGCTTTCCTAAATGCTTATTCATTATCGTGCTTTCATTACAGCCACTCATACATAACAGAATATCGCACCAAGAATAGACTATTTTAGCTGTTTCTTTCTTTACACCCCCCACCACCTCTCACTTTAGATTTGTGGACCGTTCACCTCAGGTGTGCATCACAGAGCGAGTGGTCCACAAGGGGATTTCGTCACATTTGTTCAGTGGGTGCTGGCAAATATTGGATCTCCATCTGCCCCACTCCAGACCCAGAGCCCAGCCAGCCAATGCCCACACACTGCATGGAGCTAATGCCAGAGCCCACCACAGACTGAGACCCGAGCCTACCGTGATGCACAAGCCAGTAAAGAGGACCGAGACCACCACCGCCCTAGAGCCGAGCCAAAGGAAAAGTCTGACCAGGTACGTGAGATGGCTACGTCGTCAGTACCAATGGGAGTGTATTGGAGCACAAGGTCATGGAATGGAGCCCTGCCCACACTCCTGATTCTGAAGGTGAGCTGCATAAGACCTCTGGGAATTATTACGAGGAATGTGAGGGGGTCTCCAATCCCTGCTGTTCCTGCCCAGGTCCAAGTCTCCTGTGTCTCTACTGGTCCTGCCCAGGTTCAAGTATCCTGAGTCTCTTCTGGTCCTGCCCAGGTCCAAGTCTCCTGTGTCTCTACTGCTCCGTCTCTACTTGTCCTGCCCAGGTCCAAGTATCCTGTGTCTCTACTGGTCCTGCCCAGCTCCAAGTCTCCTGTGTCTCTACTGGTCCTGCCCAGGTTCAAGTATCCTGAGTCTCTTCTGGTCCTGCCCAGGTCCAAGTCTCCTGTGTCTCTACTGCTCCGTCTCTACTTGTCCTGCCCAGGTCCAAGTATCCTGTGTCTCTACTGGTCCTGCCCAGCTCCAAGTCTCCTGTGTCTCTTCTGGTCCTACCCAGTTCCAAGTCTCCTGTGTCTCTTCTGGTCCTACCCAGGTCCAAGTCTCCTGTGTCTCTACTGGTCCTGCCCAGGTCCAAGTCTCCTGTGTCTCTACTGGTCCTACCCAGCTCCAAGTCTCCTGTGTCTCTACTGGTCCTACCCAGCTCCAAGTCTCCTGTGTCTCTACTGGTCCTGCCCAGGTCCAAGTCTCCTGTGTCTCTACTGGTCCTGCCCAGGTCCAAGTCTCCTGTGTCTCTACTGGTCCTACCCAGCTCCAAGTCTCCTGTGTCTCTACTGGTCCTACCCAGCTCCAAGTCTCCTGTGTCTCTACTGGTCCTGCCCAGGTCCAAGTCTCCTGTGTCTCTACTGGTCCTGCCCAGGTCCAAGTCTCCTGTGTCTCTTCTGATCCTGCCCAGGTCCAAGTCTCCTGTGTCTCTACTGGTCCTGCCCAGGTTCAAGTATCCTGAGTCTCTTCTGGTCCTGCCCAGGTCCAAGTCTCCTGTGTCTCTACTGGTCCTGCCCAGTTCCAAGTCTCCTGTGTCTCTTCTGGTCCTACCCAGCTCCAAGTCTCCTGTGTCTCTACTGGTCCTGCCCAGGTCCAAGTCTCCTGTGTCTCTACTGGTCCTACCCAGGTCCAAGTCTCCTGTGTCTCTACTGGTCCTGCCCAGGTCCAAGTCTCCTGTGTCTCTTCTGATCCTGTCCAGCTCCAAGTCTCCTGTGTCTCTATTGGTCCGTCTCTACTGGTCCTTCCCAGGTCTAAGTCTCCTGTGTCTCTATTGGTCCTGCCCAGGTCCAAGTCTCCTGTGTCTCTTCTGGTCCTGCCCAGGTCCAAATCTCCTGTGTCTCTACTGGTCCTACCCAGCTCCAAGTCTCCTGTGTCTCTACTGGTCCTTCCCAGGTCTAAGTCTCCTGTGTCTCTATTGGTCCTGCCCAGGTCCAAGTCTCCTGTGTCTCTACTGGTCCTGCCCAGGTCCAAGTCTACTGTGTCTCTTCTGGTCCTGCCCAGCTCCAAGTCTCCTGTGTCTCTACTGGTCCTGCCCAGGTCCAAGTCTCCTGTGTCTCTACTGGTCCTGCCCAGGTCCAAGTCTACTGTGTCTCTACTGGTCCTGCCCAGGTCCAAGTCTCCTGTGTCTCTATTGGTCCTGCCCAGGTCCAAGTCTCCTGTGTCTCTACTGGTCCTGCCCAGGTCCAAGTCTACTGTGTCTCTTCTGGTCCTGCCCAGCTCCAAGTCTCCTGTGTCTCTACTGGTCCTGCCCAGGTCCAAGTCTCCTGTGTCTCTACTGGTCCTGCCCAGGTCCAAGTCTACTGTGTCTCTACTGGTCCTGCCCAGGTCCAAGTCTCCTGTGTCTCTATTGGTCCTGCCCAGGTCCAAGTCTCCTGTGTCTCTACTGGTCCTGCCCAGGTCCAAGTCTCCTGTGTCTCTACTGGTCCTGCCCAGGTCCAAGTCTACTGTGTCTCTACTGGTCCTGCCCAGGTCCAAGTTTCCTGTGTCTCTGCCAGTCCCGCACAGTGATCCCACCCAACCTCCCTCTCCCACCTTCCCTTCCAATAACTGCCAGTTCCTCTGCCCCAACTCTGCTGTTTGCCTAAAGTCCCTCGGCTTCTCCTCTGTTTGTTACACTCGGGCCTCTGGCTTTCCAGTCTCCAGCTCCACATCAGCACAAGATTCCTCTGGTTCCCCCCCATCAATCCTACCAGCTCTGCCTCAGTCCTCTGGCACCCTGACTCTACCTCAGCTGCTCATCGCTGCTGCCTGAACCTTCACCATCCTTAAGTCCCATCAGCTCTTGGCTCATGGCTCCTCCCTCCATCGAATCCACTATGGGCCATCATCCTGGCTGTGGTCTGGGTCCCAGCCTGGCTCCTCCTGCTTCTGACTTCTCTAGCACTCTCCTGCATGTTAGTTTGTTAAATAAAGACAGTTTCTGTTTATTCATCGTTGTGCATTCATTACAGCCACTCACAAGTGACACTTTAATTAAGTGTTATCATATTTTTCTATACACTGTCAGCTCAATATCTCTGTCTCAATGCCTCCTGACTTACTGAAGGGCAAATCTGTGAAAAATAAAATCACTGGTTCGGAATGAATATTTTCAATTCTGACACCTGTGCACATACACCTATAAAGACCTTCTTCTTTTTTTTTTCATTTGCAAGGATTATAAAATATTTTGGAAAGGAATATGTTGAATGAATGATTGGATTGATAAATTAATTATTAATGCACATTTTCACTTAAACCATGTACAGCACTAAGAGTGTCAAACTGTAATGCTCATGTCTGTTTCTCCATAACGTACCCCTTAACCAGCTCTACAGCTATGAAATCATTTCCATCTCCACTATTAAACAGGATGAGTCCATCTGATGAAGTGGTCTTGAACTGGAAGAACAGGTGCATGGAGTAGTACGCCTGCAGGGTGCTCAGAGTCACATAGCTTGAGCAGGACTTGAAGGTCACTGGATCTGCAACGATGTTCTTAAATCCGATCACAGCGTTGACTTCACAGTAGTCGATGTCTCCATTCCTGCAGAGGTCGATGTATGGCTTGCCATTAAATGTCAAACTCTGGAGATGCCCAATGAAGTTGGATGGAATGACGGGCTGGTAACGTTTCTCTGTTATGATCCCCGTCTCTATGTTATGAAACTCCAGCTGTGTGTGGTCACCTGGTATCTCTCCTGTTTCAATGCAGAGTGTTGAGAAAAATTAAAGCTTTTATTTCATGTGGATCATAAAAAGGCCAACAAACTACAACTAGGACTATCATGATGATTAGTTTATCAACTTATCATGCAATATATGGACGCGACCTTGATCACTTTTGCGGACCTCAATAATCCCTATTGTAGAGCTTTTCACAGTTGAAATATTTAACACTTAATCACTGTAAACCCTGGTTATCTAGCTTCATGTTTCACATTGCTTATGATTTACTCAGGGGTTAACAATAAATCCTGGATGTTCATTCGCTGCAGTTTCAAACTACATTCCTAAAACCCAGGGTTAAAGTCCTTATTTGCAAATTTGCATATTTATTATAAGTGTGGGTAACACTTTATTTTGATGGTGCCTATTTAACATGCTCAATATCTGCTAACTCTTTATTAAAAGTCTCCCAAAAAACATTCTACTGACTATAAGTAACTTTGCAAGCGAGCATCAAAATAAGGTGAAACTCGTAGTGTGAAACGTTCCTTTACAAGGGGTTAAAAGAGGCTTTAGAATGCCAATAACCCGGTGTTAATCACAATGTGAAAAGCCTTTAAGTAGATATATAATATGTGTTTTCCAGAAAGAAAATTTGGAAGATTAAGTCCAAATGGACTTGATTTCGAAGCCTCATTCCATCCGCGTCATGATGAGACAATGAACCAACGTTAATTAAAATGTTCAAGAAAATATGATAAGAATAACATTGCTAGATTATTAGTAATGTACTGCCAATTTCTTTGAAAAAAAATAATAATAATCTAATATGACTTGCACAAGCAAACTAAATAGTCAAAATGTGTAACTCCCATTGTGACAGTGAGTATAAAGCAAATGAACAGGAGGAAACAGAATAGGATACCTTCCACAGTGGGCAAATCATCCACAGTCAGCTTCAGACTCTTCCCTCTCCGAATCACTCGCACTGTGTGCCATTCATTATCATTCAGATTCTGACCAGCAAACATGGTCTCAGGTCCTTTGCCTGTGGGACAGCCCATATCACAGTTAAACACACACTCATAAAGCACTGGGAAAAAAGAACAGAAACTCAAAATAGCACAGGTGGACAACACTGACTTTTAGTTATAATGATATCACCTTGGTAAAAATGACCCCAAAATATTAAACATGTAAAACAGTGCTGAGTTAATACCACACCGTCATACCGTCATACATCCCTGAAATCTTCATCAGTAATGATGATGAAGAAATAAATCGCATATATGAGCCATCTTGCACAACTTTCTGGGATATGTAAGCAATAATAAGCGAGACTGCATTCACAAACTGCACACATGGAGTAGCTTATTGAATGAATGAATGATTTAATGAAAGAGGCATTTATATTGCACTTTAATATGTACCACTGTACACCCGAAGCGCTTTACACGTGGATAATGCGACGGCAGCCACAGAACAATGCCAGTGCGCTCGAGTGAATCAAGCCAATTCAGTGGATGGGGATGATTGGCAAGGGCCAATGAGTGTTATGTTGCCTTTACGAGAAGTGCATTTTTAATGACCACTGAGAGTCAGGACCTCGATTTTACGTCTCATCCGAAGGACGGTGCTCCTTGAAAGTATAGTGTCTCCCTCACTATACTGGGGCGTTCGGAGCCACACAGACCACAGAGTGAGCGCCCCCTGCTGGTCTCACTAACACCTCTACCAGCAGCAATTATAACAAATGGAAAAACAAACCCAAATACTATGCACACATGAAACAGGTGATGAACGCAATCATTAACTATGGTATCAAATGGGTGGGAACATGGGGAACAAATAAAAAAGAAACAGAACACATAAAAAACAGGCATTTACACTGCCACAATCCGATATCTACGTTCACTATACACTTGGCAAAACACCGTGGTAGATGCACTGACCCAGAAAAGCGAGGGCTTGAGCCTTTCCCTTCCATTGCACCATTGAAAAGAGTCATGTGAACCGCGGTTGGTGTCCACCTGTATAGGAATGATCGCTTCACCGAACAGATCTGTGTGTCACTGCACAACACCCTTGCAACATACATGTAAACAATCTAATTTACTGTCAAAATTGTTTCATGTATAATGAATTTCAGCAATAACTTGTACCTTGTAAGTAGCCTTGATAAAAGTGACGTTGATATATGCATGTGTGTGGAAGCCGACGCAAAGTACAGAGGGATTACTATTTTAAAAAAGTTTTCTGTTTCAGGTGGGGTTGTCACAGAGTTAGCCACGTCGACGTTTTTATACACTCTTTGTTTTTTAGTTTGTTGGTTCTTTATTGCTGAAGTTCTGTCATTAATTTAGTTGAACCCCTGACTTATTTGAGAAAATAATTGGCAACAATATATACTCACAATAAACTCACTTAATTAGACCCCTTCTACATTCAATATGACGGAAAACTAGAATTCATTCAAATATGTATATTAGCAATGACTCCACAGTTCCAAGTGTCCAAATGAACAAAACCTAGTTCACAAGGTTGTTCCACCACAAGGAAACAAAATTGAGCTCAAGTCCCAAGATCAGCAGTAATTCCAACAGTTCAGTTCATATAGTCAATAATCCACATAGTCGGTAAGGGAAGAGTATATAAATACATTTCCCCAATCAAAAAACAGTCAACAGTCAAAACAGTCATCCAGAACTGGCCTAGTGTACTCACGAATCCTTCTTCCTTGAAGAGTCCGGTCCACGTTTTACTGGAATTTCCCAGACGCGAGTACAGACCTTATGCACCAGAGAAACGTGGATGCCGTCATCTTTAGAATATTGTCTTTGAACTTCCGGTTCTGTATATTTCTATGGCATTGCTGTCCAGGAGTAATTAGCTGGTGTAGTGGATTTACTTATTGTAGAGTTAACAAAAGTTATCATAAGCATTGTAATGCAGATGTTTAACAAATGTCGACCGGGAATTTTTTTACGAGCAGTTCATTCATTCAGTCAAAAGACAACGAGTGCAGAGCTGAAAAGGGGCGGGGCTACATAAGAGCCCCTAATCCATCAATTCCACCCAGATTTTAGAACTGCTCACTCATACTGTTGCAGAGTCTCAACGACCATGCGCTAATCCACCATGAAGAGGATACAATGCTTCACTTTTAATGATCCAGAGCGCGATTGATTAGATCGCAGCCGTAACACTCTTTTTACCCGTATAAAACAATAAATCAAGGGAGTCTTCAAGCGGAGCTCCGCGAGGTACTCACTGGCTGACTTCCAACCCGCCGACCTCAACTTCCTTGAACGACGCACGTCATCCAGATGAAGGTAACTGGCTGGGCTCCACCTCGTCATCATCTTCGTCGCTATCGTATGACGACCGCAGATTCACATACTATATACATTGTTTGATTTTGTGGATAATGAACTCGGATTACATATGATGAAAAGATGACTGATAATCTAGGATAAATAAACATTTAATTGCTTATTTTATGACGACATCGTCACAACAGCACCAATCATCACCCAATCACCAGAACCCGCCGACTCGTTCACAATCACTAGATAACTGACTCGGTGCACCCAGCCTATATATTCACAGTTCACCATCCAACTCTCGACGTGGTTACCATTGCTTACCATTAGCAA